>APFE031366233.1:290184-304264 GCA_000404065.3 Pinus taeda
ACACCATTCATCCAAAAAATACCCCTAAGGAGATCAACACAAGTGGCCTTCTATTTGGCTGCAATGCATTGTAGTAACTACACTTTTTGAGTGCTATGCATTGCACCTAACCTTTGTTCTGCCTACACTAAGCGAGATTCATCGAATTTTTTAAATGAATCCATTAGATTCCTCATCCAATGGATGCTTATGGAAGTTTCCAAATGGATTGACCTCGCTTTTGGATGAGGAAGAGGATGAATGAACCTTATTCCATTATCCCTTCCTCCATGGAACCACTTCCCAATTTTGGAAAAGCATTCATGAGGGCCATTAATGGTTTAACCTCCTCCATTTAGCTATAAATTGACCAAGCATTCAAAGGTTGGTCTAGGTTGGAATTTCTTGAGCTAAGGAAATGTTGTTTGAATGAGATTAGTAAGAGTATTGTAATGATGTCGAATTGTTGCTTCATGAGGAGAAAAGGGTTTGAAGCTGGAAGGATGACACTGAATTAAGCATGCATCTACATGGGTTGTAATCTTTCCTTCTATCAATAAATAATTCTAATCTTTTTCCATTTATGTGTTTATATGATGTATATCGTATTCTTGATTCTGTGATATGTTTAGTTAACATATTGTCATTATTGTATGTTTTGATGGGTTTCTATCTCAGCTTGTGTGTAGGTACTTTCCAAGTGAGCTAAGTACAGAAAGGAGTGGCAAAGTTGGTCAAAGGAGAGAGGGATCGAGCGAAAATTACAGGTTGGTACCTTTGTTCTTCTTTCTCTTATCTGTTAACTATAAGAAAAGCAACGAATTACTTTGTCTATTGTTTCTAGACTAGCTATTAGGTCTAGAGGGTTAGGCATTTGAAGAAACACTAAATTTTCCCAAAACAATCATTATCCTCAATTTGGAAGCACTGCGAAGTGTTAAACAACTGTGCACTACCTTGGGACACACTGGATACTATAGGAAGTTCATCAAAATTTATGCCCAAATAACTGCACCGAAGGAAAAGATATTGAAAAAAGATGTTACATATTGTTGGAATGATGATTTCATGAAGAATTTGGATGTCCTCAAGGGGAAACTGGCCTCTACACCAATTTTGGTATTCCCGAAATGGGATGTGGAATTTCATGTACATGTTGATGCATCATGTATCGAGTTGGGAGCCGTACTCACACAGGAGGGTGCAGAAGGTTTAGATCACTCGATCGCGTTTGCAAGTCGAAGATTGTCCAAAGCAGAAAAGAACTACTCTACCACCGAATGCGAGGGGTTGGCAATGGTGTACACGCTCTAGAAATACCAACACTATTTACTTGGTAGACATTTCAAGATGTATACTGACCATTCCACGTTGAAATATTTGGTGAACAAGCCTGTGTTCGGGGGGTGCATATGCAGCTGGCTTTTACTGTTTCAAGAATATGATTTTGAGGTCATATTCAAGCCAAGATGCTTAAACGTAGGACCAGACCACTTGTTACAAATTGAGATAGGCGAGGAACCAACAAACTTGGAGGAGGGACTACCTGATGCAGAGCTCTTCACAGTGCGCGTCACAAACAACCATTTCGAAGATATAATCCATTCTTTAACCACAAGGACTACGCTCAAGGAATACTCAGTCCAACAGAAGAAGGAATTGGTGGTGCATGCAGTGACCTTTTCTGTCATCGTGGGGCACCTTTACAAAATGGGAAATGATGAGATATTACAATGATATGTACATAAATTTTAAAGAGGTAAAATTCTCGCGGAAGCACATGGGGGTGCTGCAGGAGGACACTATGTAGGACGCACGACCGCACAAAAAATTCTTCGCACAAGGTTATGGTGGCCAACCTTGCACCAGGATTCAAAAGTGCATTGTAAGGCCTACGATATATGTCAAAGGACAGAGAACCATCATGAAGGAATGAGATGCCACTAAATCCCCAAATGAAACTGCAACCATTTGAGAAATGGGCAATTGACTTTGTGGGCCCAATCAAACCTTAGGGAAAGACGAGTGTGCACTACATCATCACCGCGACTAAGTACCTGACATGATGGGTGGAAGTACAATCGGTCAAGGACTGCATGACAGCCACGACTGCAAAGTTTTTGTTCGAAAATGTGTTGACACGATTTGGCTACCTGAAAATCTTAATGAGCGATCATGGAACACATTTCTTGAATGAAACCATCAGTGTGATCATAGAAGAGTTCCAGGTTTATCACCAAAAAATTACACCATACCACCCACAGGCTAATGGAACAATAGAAGCATTCAATAAAATACTGGAGACTACACTGACCAAAGTATGTAATGTACAGCAGGACGACTAGGACCTATGCATACCCGCTGTGTTATGGGCGTACAGGACAACGTGCAAGAAATTGACGGGACAGACACCATTCTGGTTGGTCTATGGTATGGAAGCAGTCATGCCAATGGAATACATCATACCTAGTCTGTGAATAGTAGCGCTCACAGGCATGACAGACTGTGAAGCTCTAGAAGAAAGGCTTGCGCAATTAGAAGAACTCGAGGAAGAACGATTTCTGGCTGGATTCCACTAGCAAGTACAAAAGCATTGTGAAAAAGCTTGGCACGACTACCATATCAAATTGCACACCTTCAAGGTAAATTACTTAGTCCTATCATATAATAGCAAGTTTTATATTTTTTTGGGAAAGTTCAGGATGCACTAGTTGGGACCTTATGTGGTAAAATAGGTCACAGATGGAGGCGCGGTCCAGTTAGTCAAACTTAATGGAGAACCCTTCCTAGGAAAAGTAAACGGTAGTCGCTTGAAGCCCTACACAGGTGGGCTGGCTATTTGACTAACCACCTGCAGCATAGTCTTCGTGACCCGAGGATCCGGACAAGGGCGCAAGACTATAAAAAAAACACTAGAAGCCAATACCAAAGAAGAGATACAAGTCAGACGCAAATGGCTTAGAGGAAGGAATGAAGTAGATCTAGCAGACTGTAGAACAGTGCACTGCAAACCTTCGCGCAACACAGGCACAGTTGGAGGGGCTTTATGCCAAGATCGTCGCACAAGCAGAGTGACTTGGGACAAGTCACGATGACTATGTTGGGGGCCTGTTGGGCATGGGATCCCTCGCAACATGTTTTGGGGCTCAAAGCCCAAGTTTTGGTCAATAAGATTGTAAGACTCCACAAATTGCGGGTGCGGAGCACAAAGTCTAGGATGAGTCATAGCGTTGTCCACCCTAAAATACTATAAATTAATGTAAAGTTGTGTCGACCCACCCATGGTTCACGGACAATGGGACTGTATAAATAGAGTGAGGCTCTAAGTATAAAGGGAAGTAATGAATGATAGAATAGCGAAGGCATGGTTCAAGGTTAGAGTTGGATCTGAAGTGTACTGGGTCATAGTAGTAGGAAGAGGCTCTGCAGCTGAGTGTGCAAAGGCCTAGAAGAGTCCGCAGCTGAGTACGTAGGGCAGAATCGGGTCTATAAGTGGGATTGAAAGTTAATAAAGAGAAGTTTACTTGGTGCATCTACTCTTGAATCTACCTTTTGATGTTATGCATTACTTTTACTCCATTTATTTATTGTGCGTAATTGATAAATACTTTTATGAATGATTATATATGGAAATAATCTAAGTAATCAACTGACAAAGCCTAATTAAGGAAGACTTGGGTAAATAACAAGAGTCGCGTTGCAGCTAGAACTGCACAAAGGCAGTATCGCAGGGTGCAGGGTACCTGCTGGTGCATGTAGTGCAGTAAGTGCGAAGGTTGTACCGCGTACCAATCACCTCATATCAGACATCCCTAGGGTGTAGAAACCTGGTTCTAGCACCCTCCCATACTACTTCGGGTGAGACCTCAGTCTGCACTCTGCGGATTGTTGCTGAAAGGCCAGTAGTACCAGGATTTGCTTAGCTAAATCACTTTTGAACCTGGGTCAGGCCGCATTAAGCCAACAAACACCCTCTAGTCAAATTATCCTAGGTGTGCCCCAAATTCCATATCAAGGTAAATATTATCCAGGTCAAACTATTTCAGGCCAACCTATCCAATATTAGCCTATTCTAGGTCAATATCAAATACCTTTTCAGAGTTAGTTGTTTGTAGGTCAACCTTTCCAAGTCTAACCTTTTCAAGGCCAACCTTTCGAAGATCAACCCTTTCAAGTTCAATGTTTTCATGGTCAACCCTTCTAGGGACATCTTTTTAAATGATATCCATTTACATTTCAACCCAGTATGGTTTACCCTACCTATTATGGTACAATATAAACTGGACCTTATCCTCAAGGTTATAAATATTCTCAACAAGATTTTAACTAACAACTACCTTTCATTGCAACTCTTGATTTACCAGATTTATCCTGGCTCACTAATGACCCAATTTATCATTATCCTTTTTAGTTGGCAATTCCAACTAAGTTACCAAGAGATATCCCTAAGTTCGATGGAAATTCTGGTGAAGACCCGTCGAATCATGTTGTGACTTCTCATTTGTGGTGTTCCTCAAATTCCTTGAATATTGGTTCTATTCATTTACATATTTTCCAAATAACTCTAACAGGTTCTACAGCGAAATGGTACATTGAGCTACTACGTGCATGTTTTCATAATTTCAATGCCTTGGCAATAACGTTTTTAACACATTTCTAGTTATCGATTTCGTATGAGATTGGTATTGATCTTTTAACCTCTTTAAAGCAGTTGGACTCTACTCACATATCTAATCATATACATGAGTGGAGATGTCACTATCAATTAGTAAAAGCTTATATACCAGATCAAATATTAGTTGAATGGTTTATCAAATATTTACTTCCTACTATTAAAGAAGATGTTTTTAAAGGAGGGGTTGTTACTAAAGCACAAGTTATTTCTCATGCCCAGTACTTAGATTTGGTTTATTCACAGTTTGGAACGTTGTACAAAAAAATCCAAACGCTCCTTGCCCATCGAACATAGTTCCATCAGCCTCCACATGATCACACATCACTGATGGTGTGGTTGGTTTTGTTAGTCAACAATAAACGAGTAAACCCTCTAATCATTCTAATATGAAGTCTACTCCTACTGTTGCCAGTCAAAATTTACCCTCTCATTATACTATCCCTATTACTTCCAAGATTAACATAGTCTAATACACACATACTAGTAAGTCTCAGGAATTGGGAAGTAAGAAAAAGGGCAAAGGTAAAGGAAAAAAAGATGCAGAACAATAAACTAGAAACAATTAACCTCCTGAGGAAAATCATAAACCAAGGTATCCTTGTCTTTTCCCTAATGAGGAACATTATACCAAGGAATTTCAACATCATGTAGAAGTAAATAATTTTGTAAAAGGTACACTTAATGTATTGGTTGTCTTGACAGATCCTTTTCCCTCTCAGGAAACTAGAATGGTTTCCCAACATCCATCTTATTCTCCTTATAACTCCGGTGATATCATGATGATGTCTACACAATATTATCGAGTTATGATAGCAAAAAGGTCTAAATACTATGGTTCCCAAAATCCTTCAAATGGAAGTGCTACTAATTAATCTTCCACGTTGGTCCAGTCTCCTTTTGAACCTCTAAAAATCGATTTATTAGTCCTTGAAACATCAATTCACCCTCATCCTAAAGGTGTTATTCAAAACTTGTCTTTTAATCCACATTCCCATGTGGCTCAAAATTATAACATTGTTGAAGACTTGGCTCAATCTCCATCAGTAATGTCGACTATTGAAGTACTCCAAATGTGCCCAACATAATGAAAATTATTTTTATCAGTTATTGGTGGAATTGATCCACATGATTCTAACCTAATGGTATTTGACCTTGAGAATCATGTACCTATACTCCCACATCAACTAGCATTCCAAATTCCATTTTTTGTTAAAACCAAACAAGTGTTTCATACAGTAATTGCGAGGGTGATTCTACTTGTATCATTTTTATTGCTTGTTGCAAAATATTTGGGCTCTCCAACACTCCATCAATCACCTACCACTCTGAAATCATTCAACACTAGAGGATTCATACCCTATGGTATTTTAAATTACTTACCCTACAGGGTAAAACGGTTGTTATCGAGGTAGATGTCGTTGATGCTCATCTTGACTACAGCCTTTTATGAGGTCGGAGCTAGACTTTGCCATGTCTATAGTAGTCTCTTCATTGTTTCGAATGATATTATTTCCCCATCAAGGGAGGGTAGTTAAAGTAGACTAGCTAGCATTTTAAACCTCCGATCCAAATTCCACTAGTAGTATACCCTTTGTTGTAAAAATGCCTAGTTCTTACGAGAATGTCGATGTGGATTTGCTTAAAGACTCATCATCAATGGGACTTTTGCGCTCCCTCCACCTAATTTTCCCACCACAGTTGCAAAATTAAATATGATATCATCTACTACTAATTATTATGATTCATGGATAGTACGTACTAAGTCTAATTATTAGATCTACAGAGATCAAGTGTCGCTTAGCCTAAATGAATCTTCTTAATGAGCAATTTGTTGTAGCTCCTAGGGACAACCCCCAGGTTGAGGAAAGGGCCAATTCCTAGGACATCTTAGAGGAGTTCTTTGAGGATTCACTAAGATTTGTGTTGCACTTTTTATTTAATATAATTGGAATTAGATTGATTCAGAACTTGGTTCAATTACCCTTCACCAAGGTAGACTTATATATATATATATATATATATATATATATATATATTTATATATATATATATTATAATATTTATATTATATATATATATAATAATATATATTATATATATGCATATTACAGTCCATCCCAAGGATAAATGTCCCGATATGGTAACCGACCAGACAGTAAAATGTAGCTTAATATTTGTCATTTTAGTAAAAAAATGGAGAGTAGACCTTATATATATTATATATATAATAATATTATATATATATATATATATATATATATATATATATATATATATATAATAATATATGTGGGTAGATATCACTCATCCCAAGGATAAATGTTCTGATATGGTAGCCAACACATAGTAAAATGCAACTTAATATTGGTCATCGTATTAAAAAAAGTGGAGAGAGAGAAAATAAGGAAAGGAATTCAATGCAGTATGTTGGATAACACATAATCATAAACAATAAGTCCTAGTAGAACTATGGAAGAATAAGGAGATGAAAGTATAGAAATTGTGGAGTGCATTTAAGGTTTCTAGCTCTATATTTTCATAGGTACATTCTGTCACAAAATAACATTGGTAAATTTGTGATATCATAGATATTGTTGGCTACAATAGAACATTGGTAAATTTGTAAATTCACAGATACCATTGGCACCCTATAACATAAGTAAATCCACAATTTGAGAGTGAAACCACCATCTCGTTTACATAATTTCAAAGGAATATAAACATACATGAAATGACAAACATAGGGGAACACATACTACACATTACTCCACTTGGAATCAACAGAACTGCATCATTAATAGTTGAAAATAGAGTCCATATCATAGTTCAAACACATTTGACATTTGTATAAGCTTTAGCACCTCATCAACAAGCCATTGAACCAATAGTTAGAACCTCTTTTTGTATACAGAAAACAAAATACCTGCAAAGACAAGTTTCAGACCTCTGGGAACATGATTTTGGAGCCTGTGAGCTGAGTTTCTTCCCCTTATTTATGGGTAGAGGGGGAGCTTTGAATAAAGAGTTACAAAATATCTTCCCATGTTATAGTTATTTAATCGACTAGCTATCTCAGCATGCACAAATTCAAATGATTACATAACAGATTGATTCCTTCTTTTAAATGTAGAAATAAAAAAAAAAAAAATGGCAAAAATTGAATGATGATTACAACAAAAAAATTCCATGCCAATTCCTATGATCACCTATGACTAGGCCACGTCTCTGCCACAGTGTTCCTTTGTGGCTACTGATGAGCCTCATCATTGGGTAATTATATGGGCCTTAATTCACCTCCTAGCTTAGTCAAACCAACTATTCTCACAATCTATTGCATACTTTTGATTATATTTTGTTTATGAGATGAATTAGAGTTGGATATTTTTCTTTGTGGTCTAATGTGCATTTAATGCAGGATTAAAGGATAAAATCAAGGAATTTTGGCAAAGACCTTGGTCAAAACTCGAATGGGACAAGGGAGAGGAATTACAGGAGGTAAATCCTCCTCATTTACTACCCCCCCATTCGAATATTCCTCCATTAGCTCGGAGTGCAAACAACCAAATCATTAAGACTAGAAGGCAACCGAGCAAGTGAAATTCAAAGCACCGGTTTATCTTGAGTTTGGGAGTTGAGCCTCCCTAATTTTAAGGAAGTCTGGAGACTTTAGATGTATAAGTAGAGAGGCCTAGGACCTTAGTAGGATTTGGATTTTTGATTGTAAAACTCTACTCTATTTTTGAGCTGCAAGACTTGTGACAGTTTTTTATGTAATCCATTGTTTTGATAATAAGAATGAGTTTTGTTTTGAGCCAGCACTAATATAACTCAGAGGGTTAAAGCTCTTGGGTTAGGACCCAACCCTAGTAGCCAAGGCTCCTCTTTATTGTACATGTATGCTAGCATAGATTCATGGTTTAATTGTTCATTTGCTTAAGTAGTTGCATTTCCATTATAGTAGTGTAGAGTAGATTGGTTGTGTTTTAGTTTGCTTCCATTTGTGCCTTCTTTCAATTAGTAGGTTAGCAAGGAGAAAAAGATCACCATAAGGTTGTTAGTAGGTGTCTTGGCCTCACCTCCTCCCTCTGGGACCATGACTTGAGGAAAAGACCATTTAGCAACCCCAAAAACATAGATTTCTAGTTCTTGCATGAGCTTTGGAGTTTGTTGTCTTGAATTAGTACTTAGTTCATTTCATTGTTATCTCTTTCCATCACTCTCTTTTTGTAGTAAGATCTCACTCATATTCTCATTTCCTTCAACACTTTCTTCATGCATAATATGGGCAACTAATTCATGTTTTTCTAGTTTATGAGAATGTATCTTGTTGCATAGTTCTTGGAAGACACACACATTTTAAGCATTGCAAGTACTTCAGGAGGAGGTCTTTCATCACCAGTGTCCATCTTTCACCTCATGCACCTCAAACATCTCTTGGTCCACCCTCACCCTCACTTGTTTTTTTTTGTCCTTTTTCATTGAAATTCCCCTAGACACATTGAAATGCTTAAGTGGAAGCTAATAAATCACATCTTAATTAGATTATACCTGTGGATTTCCTTACCATCCGATCCATGAAAAACCTAACCAATCACCGTCAACCACGTGTCACATAGCCGACGTATTCATTTCAATGTTTGACTTTAGGTGTTCTAAATCTCCACTATCAATCTATCTTGCTTGATCCAATGGCTATCGCATCACCCGCTCATCAACAGTTGACCGAATCTCCACCATCGATCTATCTCACTTGATCAAACAACTATTGCATCACCCGCTCACCAACTAGCTTGGCTGATCTCCACCGTCAATACGTCTCGCTTGATCTAATGGCTATCACATCACCAGTTCGCCAACTAGCTTGGACGATCTCCACCGTTGATCAATCCCGCATGATCCAACGGCTATCGTGCAATCTCACGTGAATTCTTGCACGAATGATATACGATTGAGAGCACTTGAGAAAAGTGGTTTTCTCCTGCTATGTGTCACCCACTTAGGCTAATCACGTGAAATTTAGGAATATCGCTTACAGCTCTTAGGGTGTGCGAGATATTTCTTACCACCTACGAAGACCACTCCATCATTCTGCACATTTTCCACCCTTCTGTCGACACGTGAATTGATGTGATCCATCCATCTATTAACTTAATATCCTATGATAAGATGTTCGCCACTCATCTTCCATTAATCTTGTTCATTGATCCGTCTAATCCAACGGTTCCTGTGCACTGCTGCTTCATTACTTTTTCCTTTCACTAAGTTCGATCTTCGATTTCTCTTCCACTTGACTCCTTCCTTAACTTTGTTCTGTGTATTATTTAAATGCTTCTAGTCTTGAGCTTTGATTTGGTTATTCAATCAAACTCAAACATTGTCTGATCATCGCAATACTCCTCTGAGCATTGTCCTTTCTCTCTCGGATTCTCTTTGAATTCCATGCATACTTATGTTATGTAGAATTACTCTAATCCACACATAGTTCATAATTCAATTACTCAATACACACCTCACAAACTCAGAAATCGCACTTCTATATTAATAAATAAATATTTACACAATGAGTTCGTTCTTAGCCTGATCTTCTATATCAATGGCCTTTCCTTTCATAAAACGCCTCCTAGGACCCTTCCACACCATCCAAACACTCCATATACCTTCTATCCATCCTCAACCCCCTTCCATCAACCTGTCACATCCACAAGAACAATTAAATTGCATACTTGATTTTAGCAAAAAAAAAAAACAAAAAAGTGAAAACAGATTTAGTTTAGTTTCCTTGCTTACACATTAGTATGGTTTGATGCTCTTTGCTTCTGTAACTTAGTTAGCAGCATTAGGTTAGTATTGATTTAGCAATTTTGCTTAGCATAGTTGTTTAAATGGTTAGTTAGGAAATGGTGTGATTTAGCATTACATGTTGTTTTCTTCATTACTCCAATAGAGTAGCTCTCTTATAATAGATTTGCTCTTCTTCCATCAAAGAATCAATCTTCTTCCAACTCTGTAGAAGTTTGGCTTGAAACCCCTTGGGTCTCTTTCCAGATGAAAAGTGATAACAGGCAGGACCTTCACTTTTACTTGTGCATATAGCACTATCACCTCCAAGTTTGTATGAACCCTGGGTTGATAAGTAAAGCTGGTAGCCTAAGAGTTGCAACATGCTTGCTACAATACTAGCACTCATCACTTTTTGGCACCGTTGCCGGGGAAGTGTCTGAGTAGAATGTGATTATTGCGTTCTTTTCTTCTATTTCTAGTCTTCAATTTTCTACCATTAGTCTATTTATGCAAAAGTAATCTAGTAGCTTCCTTTCCTTCATTTTTCATTATCTACTTTCCTTTCCATTCTGCAAGTAGAATTTAAATTCAGCAAGTAAATTTTCTTTCTGTCAGTAGTTTTCATTCAATCAAAAATTTCATTTCTACAAAGTACTTTCCAACTAACAAGTCTTACAAAAACCAACCCAAAACATTTCCTTTCATGCCTCGTAGGAATAGGGACAATTTATGGAAATTCTTTTCAAATACTCCCACTACATCCAATAACCAACCTTCTTTCTTCTTCGCTGTGAACTGGAGGAACCTTTAGGTGAGCAACCTGACATATTTGAAGAACCTACAGGGGAAGAAGAAGAAGAAGAACCCATTCCTACTGAACCAATGGCTGAAAACCAAAATGATAGAGGGAATAGAGAGAGATTTGAGGGTGCCTTCCCCATCAAGGAAACCAATGGGGACATTAAGATGAAGAATATAAGCCCCTCTACTCTACCTCATTTCCATGGCCTGACCATAGAGGACGCTGACACTTTCCTATTTGAGTTTACCATTATATGTTGAACCTATGACTATACATATGATGAGCAAAAGTTAAAATTGTTTCCATCTACCCTCAAGGATGCAGCATTGTGCTGGTTCATGGGTTTACCTGGAGATAGCATTACAACTTGGGCTCAGATGCAACAGGATTTTAACAAAAAATATCGGGACTACATTAGGTCAAAGGATACTAAAGAAGATATTTTCAGGATGACCATGGGCCAAGATGAATCCTTAGAAGAATATGAAGAAAGATTCCAACTCAGTTACAAAAGGGCCAAGTGCACACTTGACCTTGAGTCACTGACGCTGGTCCTGCTCAAAGGAGTAAGGGAAGATCTTCTGGATACCTTACATTTGTTAGCAGGAGGAGATATCTACCAATTACCCTATGAGGATATCAAGACTGTCTTTAGAAACCATCCTAGGGCAGCTAGGAAAAAGGGTAGGAGTAGTCAACCTATGGCCAATACATCATCTTCCAACTCACCCATCAAGGTTGAAATTGGAAATATGATGGAATATTTCAAAAGTGAGATGCTGCAAACCCTTGCCTTGAAATTTGACACCATGAACATCAAAAGGAAGCAAGAGGAAGCAGAGAGAGCCTTGGCCATCTTTTTCCCTAGTTGCACCAGGAGGCATCTTAGGAACGAATGTCCACTGAACTGCATTGAGATTTGCTTGGTCTGTGAAGAAAACCACTCCATAGACAAGTTCCCTTCTTTACCCAGACTCAAAGTTATATATCAAGGAGCTGAAGGGGTCATTGAGCAGCCTTTCTACGTCAACCAATGGAGACCTCCTAGGCCTAGACCATACAAGAAGGGTATGCAAGAGTCATCCCATGCATATTACAACCCCAACCAAACCACAGCTATACTTTCTTGGTGACCCCCTGCTCATCCTTCCTGGTCTAGACCCCTTCCTTGGTCCTATGCATCTCAGTATCATTCCCAGTTAGCCAGCCAATCATTTCAACCTTATGTTCTACCACAACCTCAGTGGAATACCCCACTCCAAGGGTGGAGACCCCAATACAACAATGCTCCAGCTCTATTGCCTCCACCACCTACCCAACCACAACTCCTACACTCTACTCCACCCAAGCAACCCAAGATGCCTACCCAGCCAAATCCGAACCCAAACAATAAGCAGGCTCAACAAGTATATAGTGGAGAGACATCATACCCAACTTATGCTATAGAAATCTAGGAGATCAACCTAAGATCTAGGAGAATTGTCCTGGATAACCAACCTCCCTCTCCACATAGGGAGGTTGAGGAAGAAAGAGAGGAAAGAAACCTTAAATTATATCCACCCTTTCCTGAGAGATTAGCCCAACCACTCTAGCCTACCCCGGAAGAAACTGAACTTCTAGGAGAATTGAAAAATCTATGTATAAAGATCCCCCCTCTCCAAGAAATAAAATATGTTCCCATTTACAATAAGTTGATTAAGGATAAATGCTTCAAGAATCCAAGAAGAAGAAAAATGGATGCCCCTACCATTAATGTCATTGGGTAGTTGTCCGACTTAATGTTGGGGCAGGTAATATGTCTGAAATATTTGGACCATGGAAGCCCTGTAGTAGATGTGCACATCAATGGCACCATCTTTCCATGCACTCTGATCGATCTTGGGGCTACCATTAATGTGATGACCAAGGAAACCATGCTCAAGCTCAACCTCCAAGGGTCGTTGAGGAAGACCACAATAATTTTGCAACTTGTAGACCATTCCACAGCCACCCCTGAGGGAATTGTGGAGGATGTGATGGTCTCCATTGATTTTTGGGAATACCTTGCAGATTTTCTAGTTCCCCAGCCTAAGGCTAAGCTTACTGGTTACCCTCTCATCCTTGGGAGGCCATGGTTGGCCACAATTGATGCTTACATTAGCTACAGAGCTAGGAATATGACCATCAAGAATGGGCATATGTCCAAATAGTTAGTCCTATACCCTCCTGCTCAACCTTCTCTAGAGCATGATTTACCTTTATGGTTGTAGGAGGAGGAAGAAGAGGAGGTTTATTTTGCCCAACTTTATGCTTTGGAAGCAACCATAAGAGGAGGACAACAAGATGAGGATGACTTAATTGAACACCTCCTCCAAATTCCAACTCCTAGTTCATTACCATTAGAAGAAGAAGTAAGGGAAACCCAGAACAATCATCCAATTGAATTATGCTTGACTGATTCCAAGCCACTCTAGGTCAAAACCATAGAATTCGGCCCAGAGAAAACTTTGAAAATTAATCCATCTCTTTCTGCTCTCGAAGAGGAAAAGCTATGCAACATGTTGAGAGAAAACCTAGAATCCTTCACTTGGAGTTACAAGGAAATGAAGGGAGTACACTCCTCAGTGTGTACTCACCACATATACATCAAAGAAGGTTGCAAGTCAGTCCAACAACCACAAAGGAGGATGAATATAGCTCTTAAAGATATAGTCAAAGAAGAACTGCAAAAACGTCTAGATGCAGGATTCATTTACCCTATCTCTGACAGTGAGTGGGTCTCTCCTTTAGTGTTAGTTCCCAACAAAAATGGGAAGTGGAGAATTTGTGTTGATTATAGGGAGTTGAACAAAGCCACAAAAAAG
>APFE031366233.1:308249-462293 GCA_000404065.3 Pinus taeda
TTTAATTGTTATGATATATATTTGTTAGATCTTATTTTACTTATTCTATTTTTATTTTTTTTAGGATGTGCTGCCTTCTAATTGTGTTAATCAACCCTTTATTTATTTTGTTTGATGAATTATTATTATTATTTTGTTTTATTGTAATTGTTTTTGCAAGCTTCCTATATATTGTTCTAGGTTGTGGAGTTATTATGGTTAAGATATTTTTTTAATTGATGTTTATTTCCTATGATTTTTGTTAACTTATATTTTATTATGGTCAAGGTGTGTTAATTTAGTTAGAATGGATTAGATTATTTATGTTTGTTTTGGGTTAATCAGAGGAGGATTATAGTTGGGTAGGGGTAGATTTGGATGATAGGATTGGAATCCAGTTTTCACTTATGGTCCATCCATCGTCTCTATTTAGGTTATTAGGGTGTTTGTTAATTTCTATGGCTTCTTTGAATTTCCTTATGAAGTAGTGATCACTTCTAGCTAAGATACGAGTATCCTCTATACATATTTGGTGCTTTGTTTTTTTCAGAATGTTCAGCTAGAGCTAAGGATTTGGATCGATTGTGTTTAATGTCAGCTGAGTGTCCCTGGATTCTTGTGCTAAAGGATCTCCCAGTCTCACCTACATAGGGTTTGCCGCATGAGCAAGGAATCAAGTAGACACCTTTATGGCATTTAGGATCAATTCTGTCTTTGACAAGATTAAGGCAGTTACTGATGGTGTTTAAGGGTTTGAAAGTGGTTAGAATTCCATTATTTTTCAGGATGCAGGAAATTTTGTCAGTAGTCCCTAGTATGTAAGGGAGGTTGACTTTTCCTTTTATATTATCAAAGTTTTTATTTTTGTTAGGAAGAGTGTTTTCTTTATTTATGGCTTTGATAGCTTGATGTTTCTTGTATCCATTTTTTAGGAAAACTTTAGTAAGGTGTTCTATTTCTTTTTCTAGGTGTTCCTACAGGATCCCCTGAAAACCTACAAGATGATCCTGTAGGAATTACAATGGCCCGGAAAACCTACAGGAAGCAATCCGAGGGTGAATGGTAGGTTGGTTAGGTCCCAAAAATTCATTCTAGACGTGATCTAACTCCTCACCTTGTCCATTACCATCACCCCTGCACTCACCATTCAAAACAAAAAGAGATCAGTTTCGGCTAGTGATGAAAAAGAAAAAGAAAAAAGGGAAAACATAGGAGAGTAAGAGAATTACCTAAATTTCCCTTGCTCCACACACACTCCTACTCCCTCGGTCCTCACAGCCCCAGCCAACAACATGATTAAGAAATTCTAAGGGAGAAGAAGCTACAGGACATCCTGTAGGAAATCCTGTAGTAGCCTATCCCATAGAATATAAATCATCAGTTACAGGTCTTCACTAGGATGATCTAGGAGCTCCACAATAGCAACAGCATCAGATCCTCAATCACAAACACCTGCAAAAGCCAAGAAACCATCAGCAGATAGTAGAGGAGGAAGAAGAATGACCATGGAAAAAATAAACAACGCAACACCTCTGATCTTCAACAACTGCAACATGGCATCAAGACCAGAGGTAAGTATCCCACTCACTCACTCATATGCATCATTTGATCAAAGGTTGTAAGGGTTACAAGGTAGTTGGTTTATAAGTGAAAAGGTGGCCAGTTAACTTGGCCACCTTTGTTTAGTCATCACATACAAAACCAAGTGTCCTCTCACACGTGGCTGTAGTCAACTCCAAGACAGAGAAGGAGTAGGACAAGAAGTGGTTAACCATGGATCTACGAGGTGGAAGTTGATTATGAGGAGTGGGAATGATGAGGTGGTAGTGGGGACCAACAGTCCAAAAATGGCAACATACCTCTACTGCCAGCACACGACCTCACCCCAAAAAGCCATAAATGGAAACAAAATGTCGTTTTCATGCACTCATGCATTCCACCTCCTCGAAACTCCCTCACTCAAGTCGCTCTCATAACTTTAGCCACCCACCGAAGCAAGGATCCATCGTTCTGCAAGAGAATTTCTATAGGATCATGCAGAAGAATTCCTACAGGAACAGTCTATAGGAGTAGTCTACAGGATACACAGAGGCAATCTACAGGATAAGCAGAGAGGGGTTCAAGAGGGAATATCACGAAAATTGTCCACTGTCACCATTATAAAGAGGTAGGATCTAAAAATCCATCCCCATTTACGAGCAAATGAACTAGAAATGCTCTAAAAGCTAGTGGATATAACAACTACGGGAGGTGAGTTACATACACAGGAAACTCTGTTTTCTCTTGAATTTAAAATTCTTGTGTCAAACCTCTCATTTCCTCCTCAAGCCTCACAAGAAATATGATAGGAGGGTTTAATAGGGGAGAACCCATAAACACTGTGAGGATACAACAACACCCCCAAGTGCTTGAAATCTTTATAAGACACCAATGGATGAGGTTTTTTGAAAAATTCATAGTGTATGATGATGAGGTGGCTCAAGAATTTTCTCATTCCCTCACTCCACACAGCAGAATCCATGCCAATATTATAGTTAGAGGGCTCACTATAGATCTCATCCTAGAGCTCATCAGTATGGTCACCACACTTCCCCTAGGAATTCCATGGAGAAAAGAAGACAAAGCTAACAATTAGGTGGAAAAAAGGAAATTCTTTTTAGAAGGTGAAGAACCCACAGAGGATACAAATGGAGTAAGGAGGGATAGTCTGCCATACCCATGGAGTGAGGTAGGTTAACAACTCATCAAATATATCTCATGTGAGGGTATATAGAGTGTTTTTTATGGCTACCATTTTAGGATGCTTGAAGAATTAAGATTTGGGGTAGAAACACCAGTTCACCAAAGACTTAACATACCCTATTTCTTGATGCAATCAATCATAGACTCAAGCAAAAAATTAAAGGAAGGGAATTCCCAATAATTGTCTCACCATGGGTTGATCAAGATCCTCATTGAGGATGCCCTCCAAAAACTCAGGATCCCTATAACATGGCCAGTATTTAAAGACTTACCAATAGAGGATGACATCAAAACCCTCACCTATGATGTTAGTCCTTCTATCAGTGAGGAGGAGGCAAAACAAGAAGAAGAAGATACATAGCTAGATGGGGATGAGATGGATGAAGAAGAAACTAATAGAGAGGAACATGATGAAGCAGAAGAAGAAAAAAGGGGAGAAGAGGAGGATGATGCTGAAACAGAGGAGGAAACAAAGGAAGAAACTGATGGAGATGAGAAAGAACAAGAAGAGGAAGAAGATAACAAAAATAGAGAGGAAGAAAGCATTCAAACAGAAGGGGAAGAACACAAGGAGGAGTCACCTAGGGTGTCACCAGAGGCCCCTGAGAGGGAGGCAGCAGCTGCCCTCACTGCTCTCACCACCCTAGTCAAGGATAAAGGGAAAATAAGGAGGCAAACCCCTCTATATTTCAGAAAAAGAAAGAGCACAAGAATCAAACAAGGGAAGCCACAAATATCAACAAAAATCCATATTGATATTGAAGATTCCCCTACACCGAGAGACAAAATGCCTTCCCGTAAGTCACCAATCACCTATGTAACGAGGCCTAGTAACAAATCAACTTCCTTAAAGGGTAAGGCCATCCTACAGGATCCACGGCAAAAACTACAAGCCCACAAAAATTGGAAAGCAAGATAGGGGAGCAGCAAGAAACAAAAGAGGAAGACCCTGAGACAAAGGAACCAAGTCCCCAACCTAACCTAGACTCCTACTAACAGTTTATTGAAGGAGGCAGGGTGATACCTCAAAAAGGCTGGAATACATTGGGCACATGGAAGAGAAGCTCAAGGAAATGGGTAAAGAGCTAAGTGGCTTAAGGGACAGAGAAGAAATAATGAGGGATCAACTTGAGAGGGAAAATGCATGGCTGAGAGGACATCTGCAGGAATAGGAAAACCAACTAATAGCTATGCCTAGCCTCTCCTTGGAGGCCATCTAGTGTAGGATGTTAGATAAATCCTATGCTCTTTACCTCAGAGAATAATGGCTGCAATTTCAGATTAAAACACTAGCACAAAGGGGAACCATGCCATTTTAGGAATACAGGGAGTTTATTGATGTTTGTGATCAAAGTACACTAGAGGATAGGGGCAAAATGGCTGAATTTTACTTTCACAACATGAATGTTTGGGATCATAATTTCGAGCTAGGAGATCTACAATTAATGGCTTTGGCATCATGGATGAACCATGAGGAGTCAAGGGCTGCAAAGATGAAAAGAATATTGGCTAGAGAGAAAAATGAACCTCTTTTCATTAGAGTTGAACAATCAAATCCCATGGCCCTAATCAACACCCATAATCTAATTGCAAATGATCCTTAGCTAGCACCTAGATATCTTGCTGCCCAAGAGAAAGAAATTTCACATTTTGAGAATATTTTTAGGCTACTAGGAGATGATAATATAGATTCCTACTTAAGGAGATGGAACACAATGCCACACAGCTTGAAGATTAGAGAATATCACTCCCCTCAAAGGTTGAGAGAGGCACTCAACATGACACCTATGTATAAGCAATCAATGCAAAGGTTGAAGGTCAATTGGATAGGCATAAAACTCAATCCACCACTACTCCTAAGGATGCTAGAAGGGAGAAAAGAAGAAGAGGAAAAGAGGCAGTGGGAATAAGTAGAAAGGAAAGCAAACTTCTATATATGAACAAGAAGAAGAGACCAAAACAGAGGCATGGGATGTCAAAGAGGCTACTAGAGCCATGAAGGACATGGAAATTGACTAAGTTGCTCAGAGGATGAGCAACACTTTCAGCAGGGGGGTGATGATGAGCCTCATCATTGGGTAATTATATGGGCCTTAATTCACCTCCTAGCTTAGTAAAACCAACTATTCTCACAACTTATTGCATACTTTTGATTATATTTTGTTTATGAGATGAGTTAGAGTTGGATATTTTTCTTTGTGGTATAATGTGCATTTAATATAGGATTAAAGCATAAAATTAAGGAATTTTGGCAAATACCTTGGTCAAAACTTGAATGGGACAAGGGAGAGGAATTATAGGAGGTAAATCCTCCTCATTTACTACCCCCCATTCGAATATTCCTCCATCAGCTCGGAGTACAAATAGCCAAATCATGAGGACTAGAAGGTAATCGAGCAAGTGAAAGTCAAAGCACCAGTTTATCTAGATTTTGGGAGCCGAGCCTCCCTAATTTAAAGGAATTAATTGGAGACTTCAGATGTATAAGTAAAGAGGCCTAGGACCTTAGTAGGATTCAGATTTTTGATTGTAAAACTCTACTCTATTTTCGAGTTGCAAGACTTCTGACAGTTTTTTATGTAATCGATAGTTTTGATAATAAGAATGAGTTTTTTTTTAGCCAACACTGAATTAACTCAGAGGTTTGAAGCTCTTGGGTTAGGGCCGAACCCTTGCAGCCAAGGCTTATCTTTATTGTACATGTATGCTAGCATAGATTCATGGTTTAATTATTCATTTTCTTAAGTAGCTACATTTCCATTACAATAGTGTAGAGTAGATTGGTTGTGTTTTAGTTTGCTTCCATTTGTGCCTTCTTTCAATTATTAGGTTAGCAAGATAAAAATATCACCACAAGGATGTCAGTTGGTGTCTCAACCTCACCTCCTACTTCTAGGACCATGACTTGAGGAAGACACCCTTCAGCAACCCCAAAAACACATATTTCTAGTTCTTGCATGAGCTTTGGAGTTTGTTGTCTTGATTCAGTACTTGGTTCATTTCATTGTCATCTCTTTCCATCACTCTCTTTATATAATAAGATCTCACTCATATTCTCATTTCCTTTAGCAATTTCTTCATGCATAATATGGGCAACTGATTCATGCTTTTCTATTTTATGAGAATGTATCTTGTTGCATAGTTCTTGGAAGACACAAATGTTTTAAGCATTGCAAGTACTTCAATAGGAGGTCTAGACTTCATCACCAGCATCCATTTTTCACCTCATCCACTTCAACCATCTCTTGGTCCACCCTCACCCTCACTAGTTTTTTTATCCTTTTTCATTGAAATTCCCCTAGACACATTGAAATGCTTAAGCGAAAGCTAATAAATCACATCTTAATCAGATTATACTTGTGGATTTCCTTACCATCCAATCCACAAAAAACCTGACCAATCATCGTCAATCACATGTCACATAGCTGATGTCTTCATTTCAATGTTTGAGTTTAGGCACTCCAAATATCCACCATCAATCTGTCTCGCTTGATCCAACAGTTATCACATCACCCACTCGCCAACTAGCTTGGCTGATCTCCATCGTCGATCTATCTCACTTGATCCAATGGCTGTCGCATCACCCACCCACCAACTAGCTTGGTCGATCTCCACTGTCAATCTGTCTCACTTGAACCAATGGTTATCACGTCACCGGCTCACCAACTAGCTTAGTTGATCTCCATCGTTGATCAATCCCACATGATCCAACATATATCACACAATCTCGCATGAATTCTTGTACGACTGATATCTGATCGAGAGCGCGTGAGAAAAGTGGTTTTCCCGTGCTATGTGTCACCCACTTAGGATAATTGCATGAAATTTAGGAATACCGCTTACATCTCTTAGGGTGTGCGAGATACTGCTTACCACCTACAAAGACCACTTCATTATTATGCATGTTTTCCACCCTTTTGTCGACACGTGACTTGATGTGATCCATCCATCTATTAACTTAATCTCCTGTGATAAGATCTCCACCACTCATTTTTCGTTAATCATATTTGTTTATTTGACTGATCCAATGGTTCTTGTGCTTTACTGCTTCATTACTTCTTCCTTTCACTAATTTCAATCTTTGATTGCTCTTCCGCTTGACTCCTTCCCAAACTTTGTTCTGCGTATTATTTAAACATTGCTACTCCTGAGATTTGATTTGGTTATTCAATCAGTCTCCAACACTGTCTGATCTTCGCAATACTCCTCTAAGCACTGTCCTCTCTCTCTCATATTCTCTTTTAATTACCTACACGCTTATGTTATGAAAAATTACTTTAATCCATACACAGTTCATAATTCAATTACTTAATACACACCACACAAACTCAGAAAAAGCACTTCTGTATTAATAAATAAATATTTACACAATGAGTTCATTCTCGGCTTGATCTTCTATATCAGTGGCCTTTCCTTTCACAAAATGCCTCCTAGGCCCCTTCCACACCATCCAAACACTCCATAGACCTTCTAGCCATCCTTACTACCTTCCATCCACCTGTCACATCCACAAGAACAATTAAATTGCATGCTTGATTTTACAACAAAAAAAAAACCCCAAAAAAGTGAAAACAAATTTAGTTTAGTTTCCTTGCTTACACATTAGTATGGTTTGATGCTCTTTAGTTCTGTAACTTAGATAGTAGCATTAGGTTAGTGTTGATTTAGTAATTCTTCTTAGCATAGCTATTTAAATGGTTAATTAGGATATGGGGTGATTTAGCATTACATGTTGTTTTCTTCATTAATGTAGTAGAGTATCTCTCTTATAATAGATTTGCTCTTCTTCCATCAAAGAATCAATCTTCTTCCAACTCTGTAGAAGTCTGGCTTGAAACCCCTTGGGTCTCTTTCCAGATGAAAAGTGATAACAGGCAGGACCTTCACTTTTACTTGTGCATATAGCACTCTCACCTCCAAGTTTGTATGAACCTCGGGTTGATAAGTAAAGCTGGTAGCCCATGAGTTGCAGAATTTTTGCTGCAATACTGGTGCTCATCAGCTACCGACCAATATGCTTATCAATTTCTCACCTTAGCTGTTTAATCTCCCCTCTAGGAACTGGCCATGATCAGGTGTGGTGGTGTTGAAGATGTCTTATGACATAACTACCGACCCATCCACCTACATACACTCTAGGCTATACTATCGAAACCCAATACATCTCGTAACTCTTATAAAAGATCATTATGAAAACACAGAACTATGATAACGCTTGGCTCCTCTTACTTAAGCTCCGTTATCACTTATCAACCGTGGGACCACTTCTTGTGACCAAAGGCTTAATGCATAGGTGTTGAAATATCGGAGCCTTCTATCCTCGTAACTCACTTGAAATAACATTCTAAAAAAATAAAGTCTAGTGCCTTCAACCTCCTATTTCATTAGCTCTCTTCCTATTTATCCAATGGGGCCAGGTGTCATTACCTTGGGCTCAACGCCTTGGTGCTAAAGAATTTTGGATCCTATTGGGGGGCTATCCCTTTGTAATTCGTGCTTAACCCTTGTTTCTTTGGATGGTCATGACCAAGCGCCACCACATATTGAAGCTCCTTCACCATCAGAACTTTTCCAAATTATAATTTACAAAGGATTTATAATATTTACATCCAGGATATGGCCCATAACATTTAGGTGCTAAATATTCCCTTGGCTCTGGGTTCTGTGGATCTCTCATGACCATGTTCTAGTCTGCATCGAAAGCCATTTTCATCTTAAGTTTTAAAATTAATAATTAACATTGGAGTTATGAAAAATCCCACTTCCAATGAGCTCATAGCTCTTTGTGCTCTGGCCCAGCTCTATGCCCTTGGTTCTCTAGAGTTCCCATCACTGGGCGACATATAATATCGAAGCCCTCTTCATTAGAAGTTTTCAAATAAATATTTAACATTTGAGTTATGAAAAATCCCACTTCAGATGAGCTCATAGCTCTTGGTGCTCGGCCCGAGCTCTGCACCCTTGTTTCTCTAGAGTTCCCATGATCAGGTGCCATATAATATCAAATCCCTCCTCATTGAAAGTTTTCAAATTAGGAATTAACATTTGAGTTACGAAAAAACCCACTTCCGATGAGCTCATAGTTCTTGGTGCTCGACCCCAGCGCTGCACCCTTGGTTCTCTAGAGTTCCCTTGACTGGGCACCATATAATATCTAAGTCCCATTCATCAGAACATTTTCAAAAGCTAATTATAAAAGTGTTCTGATTTCTCTCACCTCCAAAATACATACCTCCAAAATGACATCATGTTGGCAGCATCATCTCCATGTGGTGCCTCTTGAGTGGTGACACGTGTCACCCAAATTTGTCCCTTGAGGCCCTCCAAAATTTCAAAATCACCTACCACATGTCCTTGTCTGACCATGTCATACTGACGTAATCTACCCTCTCAGCTTCTCAGAACCAACTATCTACTGCCATGTGTCAAGTTTTGAGGAGAGAGAAAGGTTCCCTAGGGTCCTTGGTTTTCCATTGGTTTCTTATGTATTTTCGTGACCAAGCACTAACCTATACCAAAGCCCCTCTTCGTTGGATTTTTTCAAAAAGGAATTAAAAAGTGTTTTGATGCCTTCAACCTTCGATATTCCATCTTAGCACTTAGGTGCTTCACCTAGTTCTGTGCCTTTGGTCCCTTTGGTTTTCCATGACTGGGTGCCATATAATATCAGATCCCCTCTCATCAAAATGTTTTAAAAAATAATTTAAAATGGTTTTGATGTGATTGGGTCTCCTCTTTAGATTTTTGCCTCTGAAATTTTGGACTCCCTTTCGGCTTCGAGACTTAGGCTTTTGATTTTGGCTCTCTCCTCGTGATTTCGGCCTTTGATATTTTCTCTCCTCTTTGGCCTTTTTCCACTTCAACTCCCCTTTTTGGCCACCATTTGACATTATTTGACACAATTTCAAACAAATGTAGTAGGTGACAACATCAACTCCAATTGGGAACAATGCATTGCAAGAAATGCATTGAGAACCTGCAGAATAGTGCCTTTTGTCCATTAGGAATGGATTCATTTTATTCAAGTACATGAAAAGAAAAAAATAGAAACATTAAGAAATTAAAGCATTACTGGGATATACAATGGCTCATTGGTATGTACTCTGGTGAAAATGGACCTCTTTAGTGTTGGAAGTAAAGCTTGAGAAACTGCCCATTCACAGGTTTCTCAAGCACTTCACCATCCAATTTCTCCAGCAAGAAAGCATATTCCCCTTTGCCTTAACAATCTTGAAATGTCCAAACCATAAGGGATCTAACATCCCACTTGAGCACTAAATCCCTTAGTTGTAAGGTTTTGTCTTTTACTTTTCTGACAAACAAAGCCTTCATATTTTGCTGATTGATCCTCTTGGTTAGAGAATTTGGCTCTTCATCAACATGCTATAGAATTTTGGCCATGGAATTACTAGTTGTATAAGGAAAATTGCAGCTTTCCCATACAATAATTCAAAAGGAGATTTCCTAGTTGACCTCTTGGTAGTGCATCTATTGGTCCATAAAGAAAACTTTAATTGTTGCTATAGGATAAAATGCACGGTGTATGGAGAATGGAGATACCCTCAAGGGTCTTCCCGGGAGCCTTGGTAGACTGTAAGATTATCTGTAGTCATCACAAAGTTACATGCATGTCCATAAACAATAAATAACTATTAAAGCAAGACATATTCATTACCTCAAGCCTCCATGTAGATTTGCTGGAGAGCAGAATGCAGCTAGGTGGAAGTCCCCTGAGTTGGCTCCAGATCAAGTCTTGCACATAGAAGAGACAAGCAAAATCACAACATACAACCTTGATAACTAATACATGAATATATAAAAGACATCTAGTTACACATAACTAAGCTACTCATGCTAAAAGGTATTGGACAAACAAATAAATGAATGATAGTACCAACACCATGGAGTAGACAGTATAACTACAATTCTATATTAATGTCGGAAGAGTGATTACAACCATCTGTTGCATTAGCATTCCATTACCCCTCCAACTCCTCTTTCTCTCTCTCCCTTATTACCAACTTCTTATGCTTAGATTTGAGACTATGCTCGACAATCAAGTAAGCTATCATTTCAAATGATCTGACCTCCATCACAATATCCCTAGCTCTGCTTATGTAGCAATCGAGTTAGGGTTGCCAAGTTCCTCCATGAGTCTCTTAAGGTAAACGAAATGATGTTTCCATGCTTTTGAGCTCTTTCCCATTTGCCTCCTTCATTAGGATTAGAAATCCCACAAATAGGTCAAACTTTAGATGTTTCCTTGCTTTTTTGAGTAGATTTAGGAGGGAATATAGAGATATTTATGAGTCAATTCACTCCTTTGATCTCTAGATTCTCATTACGTTCAACTAACGCTGTCCCCAAACCAACAAGTAGAGTTAGTAGGGTCACTAACGGTCCTTTAGGTTTATAGAGAAGCTTTATAATAATGTTGTTAGTGTATAGACAACGTTAGTGTGGAAACAAGGCCTGTGATTTTGGCTATTTCTTTAGCCATCATGTCTTTCTCCTCTGAGATGATGAGGAGGTCATTTTGATGTATAATAGATGCCCCTTAAAGTGTAAGATTAGAGGCTACGATGATGGGCAAAATACTTTACTTAACTGTAAATTTCCTTCTTCGACAAAAAGAGAGAGAGGATCAGAGCTTCGGGCGGTAAGGGAAACCTGATACAACACATATATATAAAACAACTATAATCATGTCCTGAGTCAGGCATTCCCTCACTCAATAGCTTTGTTAGAGTGATTTTCTCATAAAATAGATATGACGATGTTGGCCTCCGATAAGAAAAATGTGGATTCGGCGTCATAATAGGATCATTTTGATGAGCTATCTCCAAAAAACAATATACGCAACTTGGGAGAGGAAACAAGGCTGAGTGATGCAAGCCTCTACCAAAGGTCTTGATTTTCACTTCACTAAACAACATAGATCGATACATGTGAATATATATGTTGATGTCAAACATGCACGAAATCATCTGATTACTAGTCAATAATGGAGACCATTAACAGACGCGAGGAAGGCCACCAAAAATGGTGATGGTCTCAAAGATGCATAATATAATCTAGCAAGTGTGAAAAATGTTCTTGTCGTTGAACAATCATATAATCACTTAACCAAGAGCCAATAATGAGAACCCTGATTAAACACAAGATGACTTTCCACTAATGTCTACAAGTATCAAGGCACTGAATGTGTTTATGGGTTGTCTTCCTAGATAGAGTGTTGAAGTCAATAGGAAGATACTTGTTGAAAGGTAGGCAATAATGTGTCCTACATCGAAGGACATGAAACGAGACAAGAATGATTTGTTTTTTGAGGAATATTTGAGCATTGGGTCAAAACGACAGAGGGCATGATGAAAGGATATGCTTGATGGGTTGGAGGAAACAAAAGGTTAACCCTTGAACAATAGAAGGCACAACAATGGTTTTAACCATGCAGCACTAGAATCATGAACACTAAAGAGTGTTAAGATACAGAGATGCAAGAACATCAGGGTATTTAGGCTAAACTCATAGGATGGTAGGATTCATATTGAGAGGCCGTCACAAGGAAGGTTTATCTGAGGGAGTGCCATGTTCAAGGGAACGAATGCTGCCAAACCACACTTTCTAATACTGAATACAATTGTATTGTCCACTTTCCCCATTTGATTAATTTAATGAGTCTAGACGGGTAAACTCGACGATCTTTTCATTTTTTCAGAGTCTAAAAAGGACCACAAAAAGAGCAACTCTATGCCCTATTTGATTAGTTTAATGAGTCTAGATAGGTAAACTCGCTGGTTTTTTCATGTTTTAAGAGTCTGAAAAGGATCGTAAAAATAGCGACTCTATATCTTGTCTGTGTATTTTAATGAGTCCAGACTAGACAACTCGGTGGTATTTTCATATTTAGAGAGTCTAAAAATATCGTAAAGAATGACTCTAGGGTGGTCCCTTTGTCATAGTTGTTAACCAGGTGTGACAAAAGGTTAATAGTATACTCGGATCAGGTACTTTTCTGTGAGTTAATCTATTGAATCCTGATAAAGAGAAACCTATGTTCAATAGATGTTGACCACATTTTGTTACAAGTATGAGGAGATGGATTAAACTCATTTTTCGTTGTGAATTTTTAATGAGTCACGCGATGACAAACTCAATACCTTTATCAAATTTTAACGAGTCAAATGAGGAAAACACAAGGTGTCTTTTTCAGTTTATTGAGCAAGGAAAAAGAGGTAAAAGAACTGCTAATTCCTTCTTCATATATTTAACGAGCCCAAAGAAGGGGAAAAGCTCGAGGATTTTTCGACTTTAAGAGTGAGAAATGGTCCCAAAAAACCAAGTGCTCTTGTTGTTGCCCTAGATTTTTAACGAGCTCGGTGACAAAAACTCAGGATTTTTCAGTTTAACAAGCAAGAAAAGTACCTAAAAGAATGCTCAGGTCATCTTTATAAATTTTTAATGAGGCTAAAGAAAAAACTCGAGATTTTTTAGTTTTATGAGCGAGAAAAAAGTGCCTAAAATGAATTCTCTAATGATATTTTTCAGTTTAATGAGCTAGAAAAAGAGCGAAAAAGAGTTGCTTAGACTGTCGTCATATGTGTTTAATGAGTCCAATGATGAAAAACTCAAGGATTTTCCAATTTTTAGAGCGAGAAAATATCCCATAAAAGAAATCGCTCAATGAGAATTACATGCAGTGCTTTACTGCCTTTCATTCCTGAAAGTACTTTCATCAAAAAGTGGGAAAAAGTATAAAAAATCAGCAATTCCTATCCATATGGGTTCATGCATGATAAAAAATCATGGGGAATGGACTACATTCTCTTTAATGATTTCAAAAAATAATGTCTCCAAAAATAAGTATAAGGAAGTTTTTTGAGCTTTCACATTCACCATTTTCACTATTTGAGAACTATGAGAGCGTTTTGCAGCCAAAGAGGAGAAGATTTTCCACAGACCATTGCATGAGATATGGTCAACCATTCGACATGTCATCAGTCATAGGTAGAGGCCAAAACCTTGCTCTATGCATTTCTTAACCTTTCTTATTAGTTTCTGGGGTGGATTCTTGCAAATATGAGGAGCCCTAAATTAGTGTTTACACACTAACGCCTTCTGACTGGCCTGTAGGGAGTGTTAAACGCCACATACAACCTGCTGGAGGGTGTTAATATTCCTTGTGTACCATTGTAGGGAGCATTAGAGCTTGAGGGCACAGTTTAAAACCCCATGCAGTGATTCTTGAAGTCGTATTGCCCCATTTTGACTGATTTTTGGGTTATTTTGCACAAGTCTTAGGCCATAATGACTAGCCTATAGAGAGAAGGGGCCCATGATAGCCAGGAACTGCTAATGCGAAACGATCCAACATGCATACTTGCATTTCATCAATGTGGTTTACTTAAGTATGAAAAGTTGGAGTTGATGAAAGAGCAGGAGGATTTATTGAGATGGATTATCCAGCGTTGGGATGAAGATGAGTAGGTGTTCGGGATTATAGATCATGAGCTGGCTATTGACCATGATGACATATAATTTTTAACTAGTTTGTCATGCCGTGGGGAAAAATCAAACCTCATCGGGGTAGGCCTGATCCATGATCCACCCTAGAGCTGGTTCAATCCTGTTGCATCCCCGAGAGTGGACTTGTCAGCAACAGAGTCACCATAGAGAGGATTAGGTCCAGGTCTATGAGGGCCATTTTATGGTTGATTGTGTGGTTGGTGGGGTTAAAGAGTCCCCATGTTGCGATAAAGGCCCAACTGTTGCTTGCAGTTGACTGTGTTGAGCCGTAGAAGTTCAACTAGTGTGAAACAATGCTTCGCCAATTGAAGGCAGAGTTAACTACATGCAAGACTCGAACCTAACAAAGTTTTGGGTATGGTACTCTCATAGTCTCATTCATTCTTTAAAGGGTACCTGTTATGTGCCAAAGGATGAGCTTAGGTCCCCTTGATCCGAGGAAGAAGAGATAGGGGTGATGGTCATCACTTGATCCTCGCACAGGAGGAGGACAAATCTGACATTTCTTCGAGGAATATTTCTTCCAGTGGCTTCGTGGCCAGATCGTGATGAGTGATGACTATGCTTATGAGGGCATGGACCTCACCGGTGACCCTGACTTGATGCTACCGCCTGGGACCAACTGGGGTCCTCAAGGTGAGAATGATATTTTAAAGTACTACAAGTATTTTTTAGTTTTTGAATGTTTATGTGATGTTTTTATGGGTGAACAATTACTGACATGAAGCTTTATGATTAACATAGATGTGGTGCCATTATGACCTACAGGTGAACCCTTCCATATGAGATGAGGAGGCCAATTACCTGCTAGGGGGTGATGCCGACAGTCTTTGTGAGGTTCTGAGGAACTTGGAGGGCTTGAGCATGGGTGTGCCCCCCTTCCTATGAGGGAGATTCCCATTCATATGCAGCGGCACATAGTCAATGTACCTGAGCAGTTTCTGGATCCTCTTCGGAGGACAGCTAGAGTGGTTTTAGCATTTCAAGAGCAATAGGCTCTTTTTAGCAGGTGTTTTGGCATAGCCAATGGGTGTTTGTAGCTAGGCCTAGTAGCCATTTTGTACTTAAAACATCCAAGTTTTTGAATATTTCGATGTAAAAGAATGGATTCTATATATATATATATATATATTATATATATATATATATATATATATATATATAATATATATATATATATATATATATTATATATTATATATATATATATATATATATTTCTATATATTATATATATTATATAATATATATTATATATATATATATATTATTTATATATATATATATACAGACATTTTGGTATTTTGATGGCATAAATGTTTTTTGTAAAAATTTTAACTCTGTAAATTTTAACTTTTCATGCATGCTTCTATAGTGAATGAGATAGATTCCAATCCAACACATAGTTTGCTAATGAATCAGCAACTATATTAAGTTCTCTAGGAATGTGTTCATATGTGATAACTTCAAATTGATGTTCCAAGAGTCTTACCCTTAAATAATGACGTAACAAGGTTGGATTACGAATGTGATAACGATTTGTCAATTCCATAAAAACTAGTTGAGAGTATAACCTGAACACCAAATTGGAGATGTCCCTTAATGACGCTTCAGTGAGAAGTGAAATTATGGACATGTACTCAACAATATTGTTGGTGGTGGCACCAAGAAAGACTCCTTCGGAACAAAATAGTTCTTACTCAGGTGTGTAGATGACCCAAGCAGCTGATGCAATGTGTTGTGTGTGACAACTAGCACCATTCATGTATCCTACGTATGCTAAGGGTAACGAAGACATCTGCATTGCAAGAAGGATGTATGAGACAAATATTCCAATAAATACCAAAACAATCCAATCACACCAAAAAATGAAGCAAAACTTATAAATACATAAAATTACAAAGCACATGCCCAGTGCAATACTAGGCATAATACTTTTTCAGATAAAGCCCATTGTTGGGCTCAGCGAGCGGGACTCCTTCCCTGTCCTGAAGTTCATATACCCCTTTTGAGAGGGCTTTGTTGACAACATAGGGACCTAGCCATAAGGGTTGAAGTGTTCCTGCCCCTAAGAGGTCATGTTTTTGATCATAGAGCAAAACAAGATCTCCCTCTTGGTAAGAACGAGGCTTGACCTTTTTGTCATACTCGACTTTTACCTGGTGCTTGTGGGCCTCGAGTGCGAATTCGACATCTCGACAGGTTCATCTAGTTGATTGAGGTATAGCAAGCACTCTTCTTCAATAGTAGTGTCAGGCAGGAGTTCAACGACTATTTGTAGGGAAGGGATTTGACACTCTATTGGTAAAACTACTTGTAGGTCGTAAGCTAGTTGAAAAGGTGTAAATCCTGTGGCAGTTTTTATTGAAGTTCGGTATGCCCATAGCGCCGAATATAACATTCGATGTCAGTTGGTTTCATGATTTCCTACCAACCTATGGATCATGGTTTTTAAGATGTCATTGATGGCCTCTACTTGACCATTAGCTTGGGGGTAGTAAGAAGATGATTGATCCTGAGGAAATTAAGTCAAACATCATGTGGTTCTGGAAATGAGACCCATGGTCTATAATGATTGTGCGGGGTACACCGAAGCAATAGATAGCATGATTAAATAGGAATAGCGTTGCGGATTTCCCATCAGCCTGGTAGGTGGGAAGGGCTTCGGCCCATTTCGTGAAATAGTCCATAGCTACAATTATGTAGTTGTGTCCAGCAGTGGGAACGATATTGCAAGTTATGAAGTCTATCCCCCATTTTATAAAGGGGCTGATGGAGATAACTGGGTTTAGCAGGGCCAGAGGAGCACACATTTTCTTTGTGAACACTTGACAAGGATGGCATTGCCAGATGGCCTTGACACAATCTTTGAACAAGGTCGGCCAGTAATAGCCTACGTGCAAGATTTTCAATGCAGTAGATATGCCAGAAAGATGACCGCCACATTCCCCATCATGGAAGTCATTTAAAACATGTTCTGCCTCTTCATGAGTGAGGCAATGTTGAAGGAATATAACCACACCACGACAATTTAATGTATCATTAATCACTAGATAGTGTCGTGCTTGGTGGCGGATGCGACAATGGTCACTTGACGATAGTTCGAGGTGGAACCGTTTTGCTTGGAGGTAGACAAGAATGTCACCATACCAAGGGTTAGTAGTGTCGATAAGATAGACAGCTTCATCTGAAAGAGGATCGTGGGCTATCTCGTTAGGGTCGACAATGGGAAGGTCTGACAAAAGTTCGGCGAAGACTAAGGAGTTCTTCACCTTGGTAGCGGTCAAAACCAAATCAAATTGTTGGAGGATCATGATCCATTTCGAATATTTTCCTCCAATTACTTTGCGAGAGAAAATGTGTCTCATGGGATTCTTCAAGGCGATGGCAGTGGTCTGTCACAACAGTATGTAGTGTCAGAATCGATTGACAGCAAAGATGACTACCAATGACAGCTTTTCCACATGTGAATATCTGAGTTCGGGCCCAGCCAGGCCTTTTGACAGATAATAGATCACATGTTCACTCTGGTCATCATGAGTTTGAACCAAGACCATTCCGAGAGAGGATGGTGAGGCTACTAGGTATAGAAGAAAGTCGCGACCATAGTTGGGAGCACTAAGGAGTGGGGTTGATATAAGCACCATTTTCAAGGCATCAAATGACTGTTGAGCTTGATCATCCCACATATACGACACTCCCTTCTTAAGTAGGCAAATAAAGCCTTTCGTCAACTTAGCATAGTTTACGATGAACTGTCGTAAAAAGTTTGCTTTCCCTTGCAAACGTTGGAGCTATAGAACGGATTGTGGTTCGGGCAATTGAGTAATTTATTTTACCTTATCAGGATCAACCCTAATCCTGTACTTGGAGATAATGAATCCAAGTAAGCGTCTAGACTCGCAAAGAAAATGCATTTATGTGGATTCAAACATATGTTATAAAACTGACACCTAAGAAATATGGCTCTTAAATGGTTTAGATGTTGCGTTTGTTGCTTGGAATGGGCTGGAAAGTCATCCAAGTAAGCTTGAACGATATGCCTGATATCATGAAATGCCTAGTCCATAGCTCTTTGAAAAGTTGCTCTAGAATTCTTTAAACCAAATGGGAGTTTTTGATAAGCAAAGATGCCACATGGGCAAACGAAGGCAGTTTTGTGTTGGTCGTTGGGTTTTATAGCAATCTGGTTGTAACCTGAGAATCCATCCATGAATGAAAATTATTCACAACCAGCGTAGTTGTTGATGATTTGATCAATGAATGGTGTCGGATAATTATCGTTGGGACACACAACATTCAAGTCTCGATAGTTAACACATACATGGATGGTTCCTTGTTTCTTATCAATAGGAACCAGATTGGAAACCCATTTCATTAAAGGAATAGGATAGACAAAACCAAAATGTAACAACTTTTCCACCTAATTTTTGATGGTTGCCATTTTACGAGGATGGACCAGTCGAAGCCTTTGATGGATAGGTTTAGCAATGTCATAAAGCTTGATCTCATGCTCAACAATAGACAGATCTATGCTAGGCATTTCCTCGTAAGACCAGGTGAATACATCAAAGAATTTCTTGAAAAGGCAAGTGAAGCTTGCAATTTCCTTAGCATTGCAATATGCTCTAATCTGGATGTTTTCCATGATTCCTGTCATGACAGAAATATCGATGAGCAATGTTTTTGAAATATTTCCCATGTTTCCTCCTGCGTCCAAAGTTTGGATAGTCATATAGGGTGAGGAAATAACTTATGGCATGTCAAGTGAAAGGATTTGAAGAGGCATCATGTCTGAATTAGATATCGAAACACGATGGTGCGAGTCCTCCCAAGGTCTCTCTTCTAAACTCATGATTTCTCTAATAGTTTCATCCGTAGGTAGGACTTGATTAAGTGGATTGAAAGAAGGAGCAGTTATGGGAGGGGCAGTGGTACCGTTGGCCTTAACCAAAGATTTGGATGTAGATTGAATGGCTTGGTAGGCCAATTCAGCTAGTGACAGTGGCATTTGTTCTTCGTAAGTGTCAATTTTTGAAGGATCCAATAGGATCCATGGATTGGTCTGTTCATGAGGAATGGATGAAAACATATTGATTGTATGTGAAACATTGGGTGGCTGAAGAGGGAAGCAATCGATCAGGGAAGAAGCCTTCAGTAGAACAATACTGATACTAACATAAGAGTCAGGTACACCACTTACTAGGGGTACAGAGCCGCTTGGTAATGAGGAATAATCAGGGGTGAAAAAGGACAGATGGTCCACTGTGACTACCTTTCCATCCAATGGAAATGGGATGATGTGAAAAATAGTAGACACAATGGCCGTCATGGCATACATCGAACTGCGACCCAGCAAGAGATTATAGTCAATTTTTTATCTACGACTTTTATGTCCACCATTACCATTTTCCCATACAAGGTGATGGGGTAGCTAGCTAGGTAACCTTTTGGGATGAAAGTGTGGTTTTCGAAATCCTTAAGGGAATTCGACAGTGGGGATAGGGTTAGAGAACCCAAAGCAATCCAACATGAAGCCAACATGATGCAGGTAGAAGCACCTTCATCAATAATAGTTCTATGTATACCTTTACCTTTCGAAAAGATTTTCACCTGAAATGCAAACTGGTGAGAAAGGTGAGGTTTACACTTTTCCATGTCAAAAATTGCAAGCATGGAATCATGTGGGTTGATACCACCAATGGCCAAAAGCAAAGGTTTCGTTTGTGTTGGACATGTTTGTAATACTTCAAGTGCCAACATAGCCGACGATGCTTGCAACAAGTCTTCTATAATGCTGTAGTTTTGGGCGACACGTGTAGATGTATTGTGCATTGTGCATTAAAGTTCCCTTTTAGGGGGGCGAATCACAAGGTTAGCAATCAGCCTTTCAATATGAAAATCATTAGGCAGTGGTGGGTTTTTACTTGAGGAAGGTTCCTCTGCATGAGTGATAGGAACTCCATAAGGTTTGGCTCTTGTTTGTAGATCTACTGTTTCGAATGTTTAAATCGTAGAGGATCCTTCACCAGCTGAAGGACGTTGCGAACCACCATTACCCCTTTGTAGGGGTTGGGGTTGGTTTGCAATAAGGTGTTGTTGCTGCTAAACGAGGAAAGGATTATTAAGGACAGTGGGGTTCCTACCAGTATCCATTTTAGCAATGAAATTTGCACACTCCTGAAGACGTGGAAAGCGATAGGTCATTTGGTCTTTAGTACAGATTTTGAAAGTGAATTTGGTGGGGTTATCCTTTCCATCGCTAGGAGGTGCAGCAACCTTCTGCTTTGGATTTTTCTAATTTTTTTACTGCTCCTAAAAAGGAGCAGTCTTTTTCTTATTCTTCTTGTTCTTACCACTAGTTTTTTGCGTAGACTACACAGAGTTTGTCGTGGTGGTAGGAAGAGCAGTCGATTTGGTAGAGGGGTCCACTAACATCTGGGAAATGTGACCGCTAAGTTGTTTTACAGAAGCCTTGAAGGTTGTGCCGATAATCCCATTGACATGTGCTCCAGGGTGCTGAGTAGCGGAAGCATTGGAGTTGTGAGGCACATTGGGGATTACATCGTAAAGAGTGCCAAATTGCGAATATATTAGATCTAAGTGTTGGGCACAATGTATGGATTGGTCTTTTGTGACCACACCACCTAAGGCGACATCCTTAGCGATTTGGGGGAGTAGGGACTTGCAGAACCAGTCCACTAAGAGGTAGTCTGGGAGGGGAGCTTTGAATAACCTCCACCTACATCTCCATTCATGTATATGATTAGAGATGTGAGTGGTAGTATCTTGATGTAATGAAGTGAGGAGTTCCATCCCAGTCTCATAGCGGATGGGTAGCTAGAAGTGCTTTAAGAATTCCATCGCTAGAGCGTCAAAGGTATTGACTCACGCGTGTGGCAACTCGATGTACCACTTGGTTGTGTTGCCAGTAAGGGTGTAGGGAAAAGGATATAACCGGATACTATCATCCAACATGGAGTTAGAAATACATCAAAGATGATAGGTGGTGATATGGGTGCTTGGATCCTCCCCTTTTTTCCCTTCGAACTTGGGGATGCCTATTGATGTTTTATGTCAGATTGGCGCCCAAAGTAAGTTATGATAGATGGGGTCATTTGTAAGTTTTTACAATTTGGGGATATCCAACATTGCTAAGAAAGGCAGAGTGTATGATGCTCCCCACTCACACCAAGGCGATGACATATGACTTGAGGATCCTTGCAGTCCTCCCATCGTTTGATTCGCAATATTATACATAGGTTGTGTGGTATAGTAGTTGCCTTGGGTATGGCATTGTAATGTGGATTTCCATTGGGATTATGATGCTGGGGTATAGAATTTCCCCCAGGATAAGCAATGCCCCCTTGACTTATTTGAGGTTGTTAGTAGGGTGCCCCCATGGATTGGTTGGGACCTCCTTGAGGATTCCTGCCCCAGAACTAACCATATGTCCTTGACTGACATAAGGAGTGCTCATGTCAATCAGTGACTAACAATGCATGCCTAAAAACGAAGGGGAGATTGTTACGTTCCCAACCAGTATATGCATATTGGGAGTGCCCCTAGATACTTGAATCTAGGGGTTAGAACTATACAATGGATTTCGACCATATTGTTGGTTGAAGGGACCCACGCTAACTGTGCTATATTGAGCGTTATAAGGAGCGTTGTATGTAGCACTTGTCGAAGGTATAGAGTTTGACACTAAAGGGGTGGAACCTAGCATTGGCTGGGTTCCACTCATGGAGGGTGTCATGTGAGGGTTTGTACCTGGGACAAATGGGATAGTAGGGTTCGCCATCAATGGTGTGGTAGTGACTGTCGACTGGGGAAGTGGTGGGGGACCAAAAGTGTCCAAAAAGTTCCACGACTCGTTAATCATCGACGGGATGGGTGGAAGTGTTCCAACTGAAGACAAAGGGGGTATAGGTGCAACACAAACCAAGAGTGGGTCCAATGGATTTGTGACCGAATGGTTATAGGGAGGAAGAAATCCCACAGTAAAGAAATCCTCTGATAAGCTTGAATCATTGGTTGTCGAAACTGATTTTGTGTGAGATCTCGGAGACTAATTTCCAAAAGACGGGGAATCCAGTTCACTGGAGCTCGATGGATCTTCCATAATGAGTGGAGGAAGTCTTAACAATTGTGTAGATTAACGACGAGGGCCGGGTGTACCCATGGTGACCGATAATTTTTATCAATAAATTTTATTGTGATGTTTATTAAAGTCTCAATGATAACACTCGGGCACCTAAAAAATAAAAAATACACTAAGTGAATCAATCAACAAATAGAGGGAAATGACCCTGTTTGATAAGCATTAATCACTGGAGATGAAACCCAGTATCACAATGAATAATAGAGAGGGCTGGCCAAATGTACAGTTATGGTTACTCGAGAGCTTCGCCTAAGCCTCAAATTAAGGGGCCAAGTACTCTCGTGAAGATGAGCACCCTCCCAAAAACTGAAGATAGAGTAGGTCTGTCTCTGTTAGGTATCAAGGCAGCCCACCATAGTCAGCTTGTGTAAGTCCCTAAAAGTATGGCCACTAAGGATAACTCAGATCACAGACACTACTAGAGGGGACATAGTCGCAGACAGTACGTTGTGTGAACATGATACCTGAGTCCCCAACTCAGCTCTGAAATCCCCGAAGGGATCCCTAATACATAGAATGCCCAAAGGAGTTGTAAGCAAAGGTGGGCTACCTTCACTTGCAGTATGATGTTGTCTCGTATTTAGCTCCTCTTTTACTGGAGTGGTCTTGGTAGTATGAGTGCAGAAGGAATTTTCTCTCTTTTAATGACACTAGTTTTGGTCTTTGATTTTGGACAGTTTACTCACACTGCCTATCCCAAGATCCTAGCCTGAAATAATGTTTATTTTCTCTATAAATAGTTACTGATTGATTTTAGGTAGATTTTATGTGTACTTTTTTATTGTCTTCGGTAGGGGTGTTGACGTATGATATGTGGTAGGACTCTGACTCAAAATCATGCAAAAGACAATGCTTGAAAATATTCAATTCGATGAAATAAGTTGTACTCTACAAGGGAGAGTCTTTCATACATTCATATTTTTTCCATGCATCCTAGTCATTATAATACTAGCATAACTGACAACAATTTTACAATGCTTTCTAACAACTATTTGAAACCAAATAAAGCAGATTTAACTAGTTAAGCAGAATAATGAATACAAATTTTTGATTTTTCCTTTACAAAAAAATTTAAGAAAGAAAAAAAAACTATTTCCTTAAGAAAAAATATTTCAGGACACAGATCTTGCTAACAAAATACAGTTGCAGATCCTTTTTTAGTCCATGAGTAGGTTTCCCATCCCTTTGAGTTTACAGACATAGCTGCATGTCAAAATTTGGGTGACTAATGCTCTGTGCCAGAGGCCATAGAGAGTTACTGGTTCTACTAACGCACTGTTTGTGCAGACACAAAGCTTTATAAAGATATGTTTACTCTGCTAACTTGCGTTAGTGTGGGAAAATAGTTCATAACAGGGCTTTGGGGATCAGATACAGGGCTGAATATATGAGGAAAGAATGTTGCAAGGTCTTGATGGGCTAGAAAAGGAATGCAGAAGTATAGGAAGGTCTAGAAGGAGGAGGAAACTAGGAACTGCCCAGGTGAACTGGGAACTAATGTATAGTCCCAGTGGAGTCGCCAATTCTGCTATAGGATAAAATGCATGGTGTATGGATAATGGAGATACCATCAAGGGTATTCCTGGGACCCTTGGTAGACTGTAAGATTATCTGCAGTCGTCACAAATTTACATGCATGTCCATAAACAATAACTAACTATCAAAGCAAGACAAATTCATTACCTCAAGCCTCTGTGTAGATTTGCTGGAGAGCACAATCCAACTAGGTGGAAGTCCCCTAAGCCAGCTCCAAATCAATTCCTTTACATAGAAGAGACAATTATAATCACATCATACAACCTTGATAACTAATACATGAATACATAAAAGACATCTAGTTACACATAACTAAGCTACTCATGCTAAAAGGTATTGGACAAACAAATAAATGAATGATAGTACCAACACCACAGAGTAGACAGTACAACTGTAGTTTTATATTAGTGTTGGAAGAGTGATTACAACCATCTATTGCATCAGCCTTCCCTTACCCCTCCAACTCCTCTCTCTCTCTCCCTTCTTACAAACCTCTTATGCTTAGATTTGAGACTATGCTCAACAATCAAGTAGGTTATCCTTTCAAATGATCTGACCTCCATCACAATAGCCCTAGCTCTACTTATGTAGCAATCGAGTTAGGGTTGCCAAGTTCCTCCATGAGTCTCTTAAGGTAAAAGTAATGATGTTGCCATGCTTTTTAGCTCTTTCCCATTTGCCTCCTTCATTAGGATTAGAAATCCCACAAATAGGTCAAACTTTAGATGTTTCCTTGCTTTTCTAAGTATATTTAGGAGGGAATATAGAGATATTTATGAGTCAGTTCACTCCTTTGACCTCTAGATTCTCATTAGGTTCCACTAACATTGTACCTGAACCAACAAGTAGAGTTAGTAGGGTCAATGATGCTCCCTTAGGCTTATAGAGAAGCCTTATAAAGCATGTTGTCAGTGTATAGACAACGTTAGTGTGGAAACAAGGCCTGTGATTTTGGCTATTTCTTTAGTCATTATGTCTTTCTCCTCTGAGCTGATGACGAGTTCATTTTGCTATATAATAGTTGTAAGTCCTAATTTTTCTAATTTTCTGACATTGTCTTCTTTAGAATCCTTACCAAGGTTTTATTTGATGATTCATCTAATCCATTTCCCTATGGATATTAGCTAGTGGAGTGACCCACAATGATGTTATACTTCTGGCAGAAGCTCATAAACTTGGTACATTTAAAAACTTGAGCATTATCAATGATAATCTTCCTTGGGAAACTGAAACTAGAAAGAATATTCTCCTCCATGAATTTGATAACCACGACATTGGTTGAATTTCTAGCTGGGGCAACTTCCACCCACTTAGTGAAGTAATCAGTGGTCGTAAGAACCCATTTGTGTTGACCACAATAGGGTGGGTGTTTTTCCCAATGAAATCTAACCCCAACTATCTGAAAGGTTCTTCAATAAAAACTGGGGTTAAAGGAAAAGGTGTAATTTCTTCTTTTCAAAAAACATTTGGCACTTCTCACAGGCCTGAACAACTTGGCTAATAGAATCCTTCTTTGAGAATTTTATGGGTCGTATCTATCCAACTATAATGCCCCCCACACACACAATTATGGAAATCATCCATCACTTTATGGATCTCTTCTTCAACTAGGCATAAAAGAAAAATTCCCACTAGTTCTTTCCAATATAGTTGACCATTTGAAATGACAAACTTCTGGGCTTGTAGCCTCAAAGCCGTGTATTTAACTTTATCAAAATTGACTGGAAAACTCAAAAAAGTAAATAGTGGATTATATGTTTATACCAGTGAGACGCAAGGTACTTCATTTGGATTTTTTGTGTTGCGGTCTTGACCTTATTCTGCTCCTCTTGTCTTTGGCTTTCTCCTTCCTCTATTAGCAAATTTATACCCAAGGCTTGGCAGTTTGATTTGGACAATATTTTAGCTAATCCCTGACCCTAGATCAGCTTCGTGGGTTTGATCTCTAGGTCGTATTCTTGGATTTTAGCAATTTATTTACCTATTTTTCCCACATTTTCCCCTTGTACCATAATTTCTTTCACATCAGTTGTAGGAACATAAGTTGATATGACTTATTTCAAGACATATATTCTGAAGGTATTTAGGACCTTGACCAAGGTAGAGGCTTGCTTCTCCATAATGTTATACTTCAGCTCAGCATCCCATAGCACTTGGCTAGAAAATCTTATTGGTTTCTCATGTCCTTCATTACTTTTCTACATTAAGATAGTAGCCACTGTATAAGGAGAAGAAAAAGAAAAAAAGAAAAATAGTTTTAGATAGCCAGGGTTGATTAATACAGGAGCTTCTGCAAAGGCCCTTTTATCCTAGAGAATAACTCTCTAGCTTCTTCAGTCCATTTTACCTCCCTATCCTTATTCAACATCTTTGTAATTATCTCAACATAATTGGGTATGAACCTCCTTAAAAAGTTGTTTCTACCCAAGAAATTATGGATTTATTTCTTATTTCTTGGTAATGGAATGTTTTTGATGGCTTCTATCCTCTTGGGATCTATCTTCACCCCCTCATTTTCCATGATTTGTCCTAAAAACTTTCCCTCACTTAGAGAAAACGAAGACTTCTTAGGATTTAAATACAAACCATATTTTCTGCATTTCTCAAAAGTGAGTCATAGATGTTCAATATGCTCCTCATCTATTTAAAAAAAAATAGTGATTTCATCTAGGTAAATTACCACAAACTTATCTTTTTCTCCCACAAATGCTATATCCATTGCTCTCTGAAAAGTGGTTCCTACATTAATGAGGCCGAAGGGAATTTTGGCATACATAAACGTTCCCCAAGGCATGGTGAAAGAATTTTTCTTTTGATCCTCTCAATGCACAGCTACTTGATTGTATCCAGAAAAAACCATCCATCATAGACATATGAACAAATCCCACCACCTTTTGCATAATTAGTTCATTTTAGGCAGAGGGTAATTATCCTTTAGTGAGGCCTTGTTGAGATTGCTAAAGTAAATACACAACCTTATTTCCTCGTTCTTCATCTTGACAGGAACTATATTTTCCACCCAATCTAAATACCTTAGGGGTATGATAATTTTATCCTAGATCAACTTCCTCCCCTCTTTCTCAATTGATGGAAGTAACAGAGGGTTAATATAGTAAATATTTTGTTTGTATGGTTTCACCCCACTCTTCAAAGCAATTTTTTGTTGGATGATATTAGTATCAAATGTTTTTAAATCGTCATAAGACCAAGCAAACACATACGTATACTTTCTAAAAATGTCCAGGTACATTTGTTTTTTTATTCTTTAGGAACTCCTTTGGCCAACTTAATTATCTAGGGATCTTGATGAGAACCAATATTGCAATCTTCCACCTGTTACTCAAATTATTGCTCAGTTGGCTTGGCAACCATATCATTTGATTTAAACAATATTTCCAAGGAAACCAAACCTTGTGCCCTATAATGGTTTCTTCCAACTTGGCCTATTGTTCATCTATCACTTTCTCTTCCTCCTGATCAATCTCTAAGCTTGAAAATTCTCTAACGACCTCCATGAAGCATTTGATTTGTTTCTAATCTTCAAACACCTTCCAATACTTAACATTGTCTGGTATTGAAGGCCTCTATCTGACTTCAATTTTGTATATGAGCAAGGGATTTTGAGGAGGCTTGAAGTTACTAGTAGCTACAACTAAGGATTCATCCATCTGATTTCCATCTTTGGGAAAAAACTACATGTTAAAAGCTAAGAAAAAGTTCACAATTATATCACATACCTCATTTCTATAGGCCTTGAGTCTTATATGATTGGTTTGGCATTGAATTTGGATTTGTTTCACCATCAACTATGAATCCCCAAACACTCCCAAGCAACCAATGTTGAGGTTTCTGGCAACTTGTAGGCCTAATAGAAAAGCCACATGTTCAACAACATTATTTATGGCTACAAACTCTAGCTTGAAAGAGAGAGGGATCAAGTTGCCTTCTGAGGATACCAACAACACACCTACCCCATTTCCTTCATTGGAATAAGCACCATCAAAGTATGTCTTCCATACTTTGTCACACTCCAGTGATTGTTGGTCTAGTATGACAAAAAATTCCATCTGTGTCTCATCCACGATTTGATAATCTTCCTCTAACAACAAACAAGAGAAATATTTCTCTTTACCATATGCAGGCATTATTTGAATAGTCGATCCTTGTAATTGTCTTCACAAATCTCGCTTCTCTATATAATCAGTCTCTTCCCCACCAAAAACAAGAATGGTAGCATATGTTAAATCCATTTTAATGGATCCTACAATTTTTGATCCCCATGATCTGGGCAATAGCATACCAAACCTAGTAGGGTTATCAACCACTACAATATACATTACAACACTCTTCATAGTGATCTGAGCCAAATTGACCACCGGGTCTTTAATCAACCCTAGACATTTTACTCTTTTGGACTCAAAAGAATATAAATATTTGTATGATCTTGTTATTTGTAGCCCCATTTGCTTCATAACAGACAATGACATCATATTATGAGAAGCTTTTGATTCAAGCATGCAGTTATGTAAGATAAGTTCATGAATTACCAAAGTGACATAGAAAGGAGGAGTAGAAGGGTATTTTTCCTCAACATGAGGTCCAAATACAACCAGGGGTCTTTCTTCTTAGAGGATCAGACTATCGTGCAAAGGGGCCATGGTGGTGTTATCACTCAAAATTTTCTCTCGAAGTTATTAGAAGAAAGAAAATGACTGAGGTAACCACAAACCAACTTTTGGGCATATGCTCTAGCCAACCCAAGTCCAGAGCAGGCTCTCTCTATATGATTTAGCTTTGTTTGATGGGATTTTAGGTTAGTTCTTAATGTTCAAGGAGTTTTTTATTTGTACTGAAGATTGGGTGGTGGGGTTCTTAAAACAGATGGATAGAATGATGTCTCTAGCCCATTGGGCATATGGGGTCAAAAGAAGGGCAGTAGGACACGATGAACTCACTAAGGGGAATGTTAAAAGGGCAAGATAGCAAAGTAGAGTGCAGGTCTTTAGGCCAGAGGGGTGGAAAAGGTTTTAACCAGGGTAAGAGATCAATTAGGAATTCTTAGACCGGATTGAAACGAGGAACAAAGGGTATTCCGAAACAAAGGGAAATTAAGAATCCTTTGCTATAGATCACAAAGAAACAACCTAAACTAAGGAGAAATTAAGAATCCCTTAACTTAGATTATCAGTAGAAAACATGTATTTGCCTAACTATTATAACAAAGTGTAATTGAACAAATTCTGATACAATACTCCAGTTATGGCATTCAGATTTAGATAAACATTATGGAAAAAATTTTAAGAGATAACAACAATGTGAGAAGATACTTGTCTGTACTTCGCTCTACATATGAATCCTTTGAAATATCTGGTCTTTATTCACCAATCTAGCTTGTTGGCTCAGTCAATGATCCAATGGATTTACATTCTTTCGATCAAGAAGTCTATAGAAATGTCTAACCCTACATACTTCGAATTGTGAAGTATTTATACTAAGGTTTTATTACAAATATCTCAAACTGACTTGAGATTTAATCTAGGAAATACAAATATCTTCTCGCAGGAAGATAGAGGCAGCTAATGAACTGCTTTAATCTTGTCCCTTTTATTGTGGTGTTGCTGGCTTTTATGGTTTGTTTTTAGCTCTTTATGCTCTTTTCTGTTTGAATTATCACACTGAAGGCTTTATTTATTTCAGTCTTTCATTTGGTACTCTCTGTCACTAATACTCTTTCACTTTGATGACCTGTCTTTATCCTTCACAATGTTTTCCCTTTTCTACACAACTTAACCTTTTACTGTGTGTTTCAATAGTAAATTCTTTTGTTTTTTTATGTGTATCAACATCGTGAAGGGGATATTTATCAAGTCCCTGTATGTTTCATCTTTTGTCTTCTAACTACATCTCTGGTCTGGTTCCTCTATTTTGACTGTCCATGCTCTATATGAACATTTTCTTCTCAGCTCTGTGTGTAATTGTATTCATATTTTGTTCCTTGTACAATGGTCTTCTTCTTCTGAATATAGTCTTTTAACAGGTTTCTTGTCGATTCTTGGAGTAAACAGGTTCTGCGACTAGTATCAGAACTGCTTATCCAAGCTCTAGTCTTTGGCTGATTACCTATTAAATTCAACAATAATTGAAAAAACTTTGGTCAGCTGGAAGGGCACTAGATTGCTTTATTTGCAGAGGTTCAGGGTGGTGATGAAGGGTTTTATGAGTTTACACTGTTAAACAGGCAAAAGGCATGCAAACACGGGTTTTAAAGGTTTAAAGTCTTTAATGGGAAAATCTTTCAAATAAGGCGCAAAATTTCATATTTTATGGATAACGGGAGGTTTATCGGGTTGGCGGGGAGGTGTTTTTAGGGGTCATCGCACCACTTTTGTGGTGTGGGCAGTTTTTATGAGGGGTCAATTAATGTATGTTGGTGCTTGACACATAGCCATCGGGGGGTCAAGGAAAACCGCCTTATCGGGCGGGTAAAGGTAGGTTATCGGGCTCGGCCGATATGGCTGTGGTCCATTAGATTTGGACGATTGTGATCTGACAGTAGTCAGGTGGAGAAGCTTCGTGGAGGAAATGAATGGGAGTTGAGGGGGGCTCAGGGGTTTTAATCACAATGGTTTGGGATTAGTTTAGGGATTAATCCTGGGTTAAGCGATCGGGCGGGGCTTAATTGCAAGATTAGGGAATCGGGTGAGGTTAATGATGGGATTAACTTAGGTTTATTGGGATTAGGTAAACTATGTAAGGTTGTATCGGGATATGGGTAATTCATATAGATTTTATTTAAAACTAAGGATTGGGGTATTTACATAGGGGTTTAATTATTATACGAGAAAAGAGTTATATCATATTTATATAATAGAATTAATAATTAATATGAAAGCGATGGGCAGAGATGGGTTTTTCCTAAGTAAAAGGGTAAAATGGTATGCATTTGCTCACTTATCTTTATACTTAGGATAAAAGGCTTTTTGTGGGTTTTCGGGCGGAAAGGGATTTACATGGGGGGTTTTCACTTTTCCTAGGTAAATGGTGTTTAACCTTAGGAAAAGGATTTTTCTTAGGGTGACGAGGGGAAATGGCTTGTATGAAGGTGATACAATTTTATGAGGGGGATTCTAGCACTTGTGTCCATAAGTCATTAAGTCGAGGGTCTAGTCCCACCAAATGTCAGAAAATGCTTTGAGCCTCTTAGAATTGTAGGATTAAAAGTACTTCGAACATACTTGTAGATAGGAGATTAGTAAGTAAATGGGAAAAGTGAATGAGGAGGAGTTAATCATATGAACTTGTAAATCCTTGTCTTTGCTTCCATAGTTGACCATACATGTTGACAAATGTGTATAAGCATGATGTATTTGTTTTGATCCAATTAACTTTGTAGTTCAGCAACCTTTATTCTACTTACCCATTTCTTACCTCTAACATATTTTCTTCATTTCTTTGGGTGCATTTGGGCTAGAAAACCCTCATTCATCTATTTTTCTTTTGAAAAGTAATCTATCTAATTCTAACCTTATATCATCCAAGAGCTCAGATTAATTTTATGAGCTCCTTTTATTTTCTCTACTTAACTATGATTTGGCAAGATTAAATTGTTTGGTTAGATTTTATTCTCTGACTTATAAACATAAAATTAAAATAATGAAATAACCAAGATTAAACAGTTTGATTACCATGGATTGTGGCATGAATAACAGGTCGCACACAATCATTATTATGCATAAAAGTAAATAGTAGTGGCATTTAGACTTGCACACTTTCATGGTCTTTTTGCTTTTTAGGGTTCATATATTTTCATTTTCTTTTTTAGCCTTCTCTTATTCTTTTTGTCCTTTTATTTTTCTTTTAGGACATACCCTCTTTACATTTTTTAATTTTTTATAATATGGAAAGCATTTGCAGAAAGCAAAGGTATGTACAATATTACAAGGCTTAACCTTAGTCATTCAAAATTATGACTCCTATTGGTATAGGAACCTAACAGTGGCTCCACTTGGGGATGGCATTTCCTTGTGAAATTTCAAGAAATTTAGAGATCAGTAGCCTTTGAATTGTTGTTGATGTTGCCTTGTAAAGTGTCCTTCTATGAATCTGCATTATTGATACTTATGATAGTGAATCTTTTAAAGCTTAGGGCCTTCTCTTCAGGCTTCAACCTCAAATATCATTATCCAATCCAAACTAGACTTTTGAAAATAGAATATATACAAATGAAAATTAGTAATTAGGTTCAAAGTAATGTTTTAGCATTCGACCATTCACTTGCCCACCTTCTGCATCTGTACCATCAATTTCTCTCAAGAAGAAAGCATTATTTCCTCTATAAGAATAAATGACATGGGGACCTTTCCATATGAAATCAAATTTCCCATGTTTTCCTTTATCTTCCCTCCTTGAGTCCCACTTGAGCACTTTGTCACCAATATAGAAACCTTCAGCCTTGGTTCTCTTATAAAAAATCTTCTTAATCTTTTCTTGCACAACTTGAAACTTCACATAGACCTCTTCTCTTGTTTGATGTAGATGAATAGTTTGGTTGATTCTTGTTTGGATACTAGTTGGTTCAACCTGTATTTCTTGAAGCAACTTCATTACTAGTACTCCCAAAGAGGATGGAAAGACAGGTTCCATTCCATAAACTAGTTGATAGAGAGTACCAATTGATTTCTTAGTAGTCAATTTGTCTACCCATAAGGCATTGACTAGCTTTTTATTCCAAGATTTTGTATTGTCCTCTAGTAACTTCTTGATGATATTTACTAGGCTTTTGTTGGAGGATTCACCAGTCCATTACCTTGAGGGTAATATGTTGTGAAATGGCCAAGGGTGATATGGTATTTATTGCAGAAATCTATCATTCTTTTGGATTTAAAGGTTGCTTCATTTTCAGTAATGAGCTTAGTTGGACATCCAAATCTTGATAGAATATTGGTTTCAAGGAAGTTTATGATAACAGTATATGTGGCTTGCCTTGAAGGTATGGCCTCTATCAATTTTGTAAAGTAGTATGTGACTGTGAGGATCCATTTGTGTTGGGTAGAGGAGGGTGGGTGAATTTCACCAATGAAGTATAGACCCCATTGTTGAAAAGGTATTTCAGCAAAGATTGGCTTGAGGGGTAAAGGTAAGAGCTTTTTCTTCCCCTCAAAAATTTGACATTTGTGATAGGAGGTCACATATTTTTTGACATCAACAAACAAGGTAGGGCAGTAAAAACCATCTCTAAGGATTTTATCTGTAGTAGTCTTCCAGTAAAGGTGTCCTCCATAGTCACCTTCATGAAACTCTTGTAAATATTTGTCAGGTTCTTCCTTTAATAAGCAATTGAGAATAATACCTTCATGATCTCTCCAAAACAAAACATTGTCTAATATACACAATCTTAAGGACTTCATCTTTAAAAACCTACTTTTGGTCCTAGATAATTCAAGAGGAGCTTGTAAATTCAGTAAAACATAAATAATATCAGCATACCATGGTGATCCAAGAAAGGCCTCGCTAATTAGTGGAGCCACCATCTCCTCTTCATTATCTATTGCTACAATAAAGTTTATATCCAAGGCCTGACAGTTTGATTCAGCCATAAGCTTGGCTAAACCTTGGCCCTTCATTAACTTTGTAGGTTTGATTTCTATATCATACTCTAAGATAGTAGCAATCCACTTTCCCCTTTTTCCATCAGGACCATCCTGAGTTAGGATGTCTTTTACTACTGAATTGGGAATGTAGGCTAGTATGTGAGAATATAAGATGTATACCCTAAAATCCTTAATAGCTTTGACTAAAGCCAAGGCCTGTTTTTCCATTATGTTATATTTCAAGGAGGCAACTCTTAGGGCTTTGCTAAAGAAAGAAATGGGTTGTTCATATTCCTGGTCATTTTTCTGTAATAGGACTATAGCTATTGTGTGCTCTAAAGCAAAGGAAAACAAAATGAAATCTCTATCAAATTTAGAACTTATTAGTACAGGTGTTTTAGCTAAGGCTACTTTAATGTCTTCAAAGGATTTCTTAGCCTCAACAGTCCATTTTATGGTTGAGTATTTTCAGCATATTGTTTAGTGATCTAATTAATTCTGCTAGGTTAGATATAAATCTTCTAAGAAAATTGATTTTTCCTAAGAAAACTTGTAATTCTCTAATGTTCCCGGGGTGTCTTATTTGTAAGATGGCTTCTATTCTTGCAGGGTCTATTCTTGTACCATCTTTCGAAATTATGTGACCTAACAACTTTCCTTCCTCTAACCCAAACAAGGACTTTTTGGGGTTCAAGGAGATTCCAAACTTCCTTCATTTATTAAAAACTTGCCTTAGATTATCTAAATGTTGATTGTTAGATTTTGAAAAAATAGTAATGTCATCTAGATATATCACAAGGAAATCATGAAATTCTTTAGCAAAGGTTATATCCATAGCCCTCTGGAAAGTGGCTCCTGCATTCATTAGCTCGAAAGGCATTTTCACATACATAAAAGTGCCCCAAGGAGTAGTAAAGGAAGTTTTGGGTTGGTCATCTGGATGAACTAAGATTTGATTATAACCAGAAAACCCATCCAACAATGTGATTCTGGTTGATCCAACTACTCTTTGTAAAATATGATACATTTTGGGGAGAGGGTAATTGTCTTTAAGTGACACTTTGTTGAGGTTTTTGAGATCCACATAGAGTCTGATCTCACCAGTTTTCTTTCTAGTTGGAAATAAATTTGAGACCCAATCAGAGAATCTGATTGGTGTAATTATCTTAGCATCATACATCCTCTGAATTTTCTTTTATATTGCAGGTAATAAGAAAGGGTTGATCCTTATCTTTTGTTTGAAAGGATTTTGATTTTCTTTAATAGGAACTGTGTGTTGGATAATGTTGTTATCTTAGGATTTAAGGTCCTCTTAACTCCAAGCAAAAACATCCCTAAATTCTTTCAACAACTCAATGTATTTGACCTTTTTAGTTGGAGGTAATGAATTTCAAAGTTTGATAAATTTAGGATTTTCATCAGTGCCTATATTACATTCCTCTATATCATACCTTAATGGTTCCATTTTAGGTTTCCTAAGAACATCATTTGAATCGAATAAATCTTCCAGAGGGGTTAATCCCTTTGGCAAGAATTTATCCTTGAGATTAATTACTTCAGTTTCTTCATTGATCACTTCATCAATCTCCATTAGCTCTAAGTTATCTACATCTGATTTGGTAAATTTAGTTGGGTTAAGTCTATCTATTTTATTATCTTCTATCTCATTTATCTCTATCTTATCCTTAGTGTAAGGATCTATGGATGTATCAGTATCTATATTATTATTTACAAACTCTTCTTCTAAAAGTAAAAAGTTATTATCTGTTTATCATTAGAAAATATTTTCCAATTCTTCAAATTATTTGGAATTGCAGGTCTGTGCCTAACTTCAGCAGTGTACTAATAGTTAGGTTGGAAGGGTAATTTACAAGTGCTAGAAAACATTGCTAAACTATGGGCTTGCATGTTATGTTTTCTAGGGATTACTGCAAGATTTGTTTCTAGGAAAGTATTAAGTATTTCTACAATAGTGTCCCTATAGCAACTTAATCTAGGGTATTTATTCATATACACAACATCAATTTGTTTTACAATTAGTTTAGAGTCTCCCATAACAAAAACTTTTTTAGCTCCTAGATTTCTAACTAACTTAAGACCTCAAATTAATGCTTCATATTCAACTATATTATTTGTACATTTAAAATTCAACCTATATGCATGGCCTTCTGAGTAATTGTTATCCAAATTATATATCCATACTCCTGCTCCTGCTCCTAACCTATTGACTGATCCATCAAATTCTAAATGCCATAATATCTCATGATCATAATTTTCACTATTTGGAGCAACAAACGTTTCATCATTCACAGCAATTAGACCTGCTTGTTCATTGAAAAGCTATGTAGTTTGATTTGTTTCATTTTGTGTAGAAACTACCATTTCTTTTGGTTCTGTATCAATACTGTCTAAAAGTGTTTCCCGTGTTTGATTAGCATTATACAAGATAAAAGAATCAATATCTGCCTATATGGAGTAGATAGAAAAGTTTTGAGGCCAATCTTGGCTACTTACCATATATTTCATTAAGGTTTCTTGGTATAGTTTCTTAGTTTGTCCAAAAACAGAGATTGTTGCATAAGACATATCTAATTGTAGATATACCTGAAGTTTGGCTCCCCATAATTTGGATAACAACATGCCATACTTTGGTGGGATGTTAGCAACTACAATGTCCATAAGGATGCTTTTGGCAGGATATTAGACTAAAGTAACACATAGGTCTTTGATCAATCCTAGACTCTTTACTTGAGTAGAGTCAAATGAGAATAAGTCTTTGTAAGGCCTTGTAATGTCTAGGTTCAATTTCTCCATCACTGATTTGGGCATTAAATTGTGAGAGGCCCCAGAATCCAACATTGCATTGTATAGGATTTTGTCATGGATACTAAGGCTTATGTAAAAAGGTGGAACTCCTCCTTCTAATGGTTTTCCATTAATATCTGGACCAAATATAAGTTTTGGTTTATCATCAAACAAGTTAACTGAATCCTCATTTTTAGCAATGTTTAAGGTTTGGTTTATCTATGATTTGTAAGGTTCATTCTTGATTAGTTCTGTTAAAGGGATTGGAATCTTTAGCTTTGCTATCTCTGCTCCCAAATTGAATGGCAAAGAGGCCTTTTTTGTTTAAATGTTTTGAGTTTTAGCAGCAGGGATTTGAGTAGGATTGTTTTCTTTTTCTTTATCAGGGATCTCTTTATGTGGATTTTCAAGTGGAATTGAAGCGGATGGTTGATCAACAAAAGGTTGATCAAAGGTTATATCTACAATTGTGGGTACAGAAGGATTTGGGTTTTGCCTAGGGAGAATTTGGAGGATCTTTGAAACAAGGGATTCTTTTATTTTATTGGTTTGATTTTGTTATGAAACCAGCTCAAGAAAAGATAGAAAAGATAGATCAACGCTTTAGAATTCAAACTCTTCGAGGGGGCAACCTCCTTTACATTACATAAATGAACAATTCTTGGATGATACAAATGAAAAGATCTCCTTTCTATATATAGGAGTCTAAGGGGTCATAACATAATCAGAGCCTACATAACAATAATAATGTAAGGGCACAATAATAACAATAGTGGGCTTCTATGGGGCACAATAGTAACAATATGGGCACTACATGGGTACATCAATATAATAAGGGGTATAACTCAATAGTAATGGGGTAATAACTAGTATTATAGGGACCCAACAACTTCCTTCAATACGAAGGGTTTACTAGACTCCCTCTCAAAGGAAATGGTACCAATACCGGTCGCACTGTATCTACCATCATTGCCCATCTCAATGCGCACTCCAAGATCTTTCTCATCTGGATCAGAAAACAAATCTCGATCTCCTGTCATGTGAAAAGACACACCACTGTCCAATAACCATACCGATCCCATCACACTTGATACCAAGCATGCGATTAGAGAAAAATCGAGCTCAAACTGTGAGGCTAAGGCCTCTCTTGTTGCAGATCCAGCAGCTTGCTTATTTTTCTACTTCTACGGACAATTCATGGCATAGTGTCCATGTTGGTGACAGTGAAAGCACTTCACCTTGGACATGTCCTGGTTCTTGTCTTTCGCACTGGATTGAGAAGCTTTCTTGTTCTTCCCCTTCTTTTCTTTGGTAGCCAAAGCGCAATTTTCTTCATCAAGTGCCTTTGATGAAGATCCGTCCCTGGTATTCCGCCTGATCTCCTCTTGCACAAGATCCGACCAAATTCTCTCCCATCCTGGCAACTTCTCCCGACCATTGACAGAGTCCTGATAGGAATGCCAACTCTTTGGAAGACCAAGTAGAGCCAAGCTCACCAAGTCCTCATCATCGACAGTCACCCCCACACTTCCCAGCTCATCCCAGTATTGGGTGAACTTCATGAGCTACTTGGGCATACTGTCACCTTTCTCACACTTTATGTTTCTGAGTTTATCCTTGAGCGTCAAATTCCTCTGGTCGCTCTTGCTTTGGTATAGATCTGTCGATGCTTTCCACATCAAGTATGGAGTAGCCTTTCCATGGAGGCTGGACATAATGTGATCCCTCACGCCCTCCAACAGAATCCTTCGACACTTTGTTGTCTTCTTTTGCCAATCCGCGACTTGAGCAGCATCAGTGGGTTTTGGGACATCGGCATCTATGAACTCCTTCAACCCATTATCATCTAACACCGCCTCCATCCTGTCCTTCCATGCAATATAGTTCGAGTTGCCCTCAAGGGCATACTCCAATCGCAATCCGTTGAAAGACATTTCAATTTTGACACCAAGAAAACACTGCTGCAAATTCGAATTCCACCAGCTCAAAACTCAACCGCTTCCGATCTAAAATTCGTGAGAACGAAGTATTTCTTGTACAGAAATCGACTGTATGGGCATTCACCGGATATCTCACCTTCCAAAAGAAGGATGAATCCAGAGGCTACCTGGCCCAATTACAGACTCTGCTTGAAGAAATAAAACGTAGTCACTTCCTGAATAATAGATCCGATGATCAACTCTACTCTGATACCATGTAGAAATTTTATGAATAATATGACACTTATTCAACCGAGATTATCCTAATTATACAATATTGCGGAATACATGCAAAATACATAATCTCAGCTACGTTGATCATCAATATTGCAGAAGAAGAAACAATTGCATGCGAAGATAGAAGCATCAATCACACATAACACAGTATTTTTCACGGGAAAAGAATCTCGCTAAAACCCTCAAACTATCTTTGTATTATATTGATTGAGATCTTGTAACAGTACACAGTACAATACTAGCTCCACTGCTACACACAATACAGCATAGATCTGAATTAATCACTACCTCAAATCACCCTTGCTGCTTGCCTGCCTCCACTGCGCAATCCTGCATAGAGAATGGATGAGAATAACCGAACCATTCACGTGTTTCCCTTGTGTAACACTACACAATTCTCATTGGCAACTCAATCCCACTGATTGTGCAAATCACATGCACAACTATAGTCACAACTGACAACTGTCTTGCCCTTTCACCCACCTCTAACACTTGTCTCCACTGAACTGTCCATGCACTAAGTTAAATGATGTATTCTTTAGTTGATTTATGAGTTAATAATTAGTGAATTAATTAATAATTAATTCACACCACTCATCACTAGTGTATTTGTCAGTTAGACTAAATACAACTAGTTCAAATAAGTCAAACTGAACACAACTCCATCAACTCCTCAATCAACTCCACCAAACTCAATCACTTGAGTTCTAACTGAAGTCCATCATGCAATAGCTCAACTAACCCATAGGAAAAGCGTATTTCTTTCTGGCAGTTGCATGTGCCACATCCGTAGCTCGAATTGAAGTGCTGCAAGAGGATAAGATAATGTTTATAGTCCAAATATTATTAAGAGCTAAATAATATTTGACTTTTCTATTTTTAGCATGGCAGTCTAAAAATAGACTCCGCCCATATGTCTAAAAATAGAAGTCCATCTATTTTTACCAACATGACCAATCATCCACAAATAGCATCCTGCAACTCAAAGACCATGATCCATATGTCTAAAAATAGACATAGTCTAAAAATAGACTTTGCGCCAAAAATAGCCTGCGGGCCCACTTAGTGAAGGTGACTTCTTTTCACTAAGCTCCATCATCTTGTTGCATTTTCAACATTCTCAACAAACTTTTTAACATCAGTTTGCATTTTGGGCCAGTAATAAAAAGCGCTCATTGACGTTAGGAGGGCAATGTCCGGAGGGTCTTGCGCTTCCAAGTGCAAGGAACTGACTGAACCTAAATTACCACATGCTCATATATAACTACCACCATAACAAGAAGCCGAGTGTTGAAGGTGCTGACCTTCTTTCTTCTCTCCTAGCTAGGAAATCACTCTCATTATATATGTCATTACCGCTATCTCGTCGAGGGCAATCTGGGTCTATCTAAATGACGTAATTACGTATATAATGAATGCAGACCAAGACCACATGAGCGAAGGTTTTATCTTGTCCAAAATGACCAGATAACCCTCCACTATGTTTCTCCTTGATTATGTTCTCCCTTATGGAACATTTGGGAATACATAACTTGTTGCTTTTAAATAATAGGCCTCCTTGAATGAGGTAGTCCATCCACTGACTTCTGTTATGGCTTGTTGGATTCTGAACTATTGTGTAGATATCTCTAAAATATTTATCATCCTTGTACATTTCTATCATTTCCTCAAATCCTTCAACACCCACTTTAAACTCTTGCAAAAGAAAACTTACCCTGCTCAATGCATCTGCTACTTTATTAGACTTACCACTCTTATGCTTTATTACAAAAGTGAAACTTTGCAGAAATTCTACCCACTTGGCATGCTTCTGATTTCACTTAGGCTGGTTATTAATAAACTATAAATCATGGTTGTCTGAATATAAGATGAATTATTTTGGCAACTTGTAATGTCTCCACTTTTTCAAAGCCTGCACAATAACATAAAACTCCTTGTCATAAGAAAAATATTTCTTCTTTGCATCATTCAGTTTCTCACTGAAATATGCTATTAGCCTTTGCTCCTGGCTTAGAATTGCACCAACTGCTACCCACTTGCATCTGTTTCTACTTGAAAGACTTTCTCAAAATTAGGCAATGCTAGAATTGGCTCTTCTGTTATCTTCTTCTTCAACAAATTAAAGTTTCTATCTACTGCTTCTGTCCATCGAAATGGTTGATTGATCTCCTTGATTATCTCAAGGATTGGTGCACAAACTTGACTAAACCCTCTTATAAACTTTTTGTAAAAACTAGCAAGTCCATGGAAGCTTCTTACCTCAAATATGCTTCTGGGAGTAGGCCAGTTCTGGATTGCTTGTACCTTCTCCGGATCCATCTTCAAGCCCTCTTCAGAAACCACAAATCCCAAGTACACCAGCTCTTCCTTCATGAAACTACACTTCTTCAAATTGATTAGTAGTTTCTCTCTCTGTAGAGTTCTCAGGACCAACTTAAGATGTTCTAAATGCTCCTCTTTACTTTTGCTAAAAACCAAAATATCATCAAGGTAAACTACGACAATTTAGCTGCATACTCCTTCAAGACTTCATTCATTAGTCTCATGAACGTGCTGGGTGCATTAGTGAGATGAAAAGGAATCACTAACCGCTCATACAATCCACTATTTGTTTTGAAGGCAGTTTTCCATTCATCGCCTTCCCGAATCCTTATCTGATGATACCCACTCTTCAAATCTATCTTAGTAAAGTATCTGGATCCACTTAAACAATCCATTAAATCATCCATTCTAGGCAAAGGAAATTTGTACTTGATTGTTATCTTATTTATAGTGCTGGAATATGTGCACATGCGCCATTCTCCTCCCTTCTTTGAACTAAGTACTGTTGGCATAGCATATGGGCTTAGAATCTCTCTGATCAGCCCCTTTTCCATCAGTTCCTGTACTTGCCTTCCCACTTCAACATTTTTCTAAGGAGTTAGTCTATATGCAACTTTATTGAGTAGACTTGCCCCTGGTACTAAGTCGATATGGTGGATAACACTTCTAATTGGTTGTAATACATTCAGTAATTCATCCACAATAATATCCATAAAATTATCTAACACAACTTTAATTTCTTCAGGAAAATCAGTCAAATTTGTGGACGTTAAGATTACCTTGGGCCTTCCCATGATAGCAAAGTGCAACTCGCTTTTGTCGACCTCCTGTAGCAATTCTTTACCACTTATCAACATGATACTATTTTCAATCAATTCTTTATCAACATCATTCTTCACCAGCAATAACGTGTGCTTGTTTCCATGCTTCTCTCTGGTATAGGTGTTTCCCCTCCCATCATGAACCGCTTTCTGGTCAAATTTCCATGGTCTCCCCAATAATATATGATATACATCCATGGGCATTATTTCACATAAGCTTACATCTTTGTATGTACCCATCTGCATTTCAACATTACATTGCTCTGTCACAATGACTTGATTCCCCTTCTGTAACCAAGACACTCTATATGGTGCAGGATGTGTCGTCCTTGCTAACCCAATCTTATCCACCATCTCTATGGACACAAGATTTTCAGTATTCCCACTATCAATTATGACCTTACAACACTTACCCTTTGATTTATATGTGGTTCTGAACAAGTTCTTTCTTTGTGTAGGTTCTCTTGTCCCCTTTTTTGCTCTAAGCAAAGTTCTTCTAAATAGCAGTGATTCACCTTCTTTTGGGGGTTCTTCTCTCTCCACAAGTCAAGGTGGTTCTGGCTTTACCTCAGCCACATTTGCACCCCTCTGGTTTGATGATTTGTTATGAGGACAATCCCATGACATGTGTCCCCATTCTCCACAGGTATAAAACCTAACATCTCTCCCTCGCCCTCTTCCTTTGGGCGCGAATCTTCCTATGCTAGATTCACCCCTCTATGGTGATCTGCCATTTGAGCTTCCTACTTCATGCTGATGTTGTGGTCCTCTGGGTCTGGCAGTTTCTCTGCCTCTCACGGAACTATTTCCTCTATTCCTTTGACTCTGTTTCCTCAATATTTTCTCCTCTGCCTTCAGACTTGCTTGATAGGCATCCTCAACAATTTTCAGACTTAACAAGCTAATTTCATCTTGTATCTCATACTTTAACCCATTTGTATATCTATCTATCTTTTCCACATCATCTTCTACATTCCCTACTCTAATACTTAATCTATATAATTCTTCCATATACTCCTTAACAGACATTTCTTTCTATTTAAAATTTTTCAATTGCTTAAAAATATTCAAAGATAGTCTTTAAGCAAAACTTGGCTTTCATTTTACTTACCATTTTGTCTCACTGCTTCATCTTAGATTTCCCTTTCCTCGTTCTTGATGTCTGTACCTCATCCCACCAGATGGCTACATGACCCTTCAATCCGGTACTGATCTATGGATCTAATCCAATCCATAAGCTCCTTTGCATTCAGGCTTCCTTCATTCATAGGGATCTCCATCTTGGGTTTGCTTCCTACTTTTGCCAGCATCTTGAGGACTTTGGCAGTTTCATTGTCTTCCTCTACTTCTCCCACATCTGCAACAAATTCTTCTGATGAGCTCTCAGCTCCATCATCCAGTGCTCTTCTTTGGGTTGTCTCCATTGTCTCCATTCGTGCACGCAAACTCTGCACCTCTTCCAATAGAATTGCATTTGGTTATGGTCTTCCTCTACCAATTCCTCTCCTCGGTGGTATCTTTGCTGCAAATTGCTCTTACTTCTACTCTAATACCAAAAAATGGTGCAATTGAAACGATGGTTTAATAAAACCCATAATGGATCTCTCAACCCACAATCACCCCTTTCCACACAAATATGATCCCTCTTAACTATCAGAACCTAAAATCTCTTTTAAACAATGGTTTTCCCTTTTCAGGATCCAAAGACCCTTCAAAACATTAAAACCACATCTTTTCCCTTTCGGGGCTAAAAACCTTTGGAAAAGGCTTAAACAATGTTTTTCTGCTTTTAAAACAAATATATGAACCCTTGCCGCAGATCTAGATCTGGCCAATCCAATGGCTCAGAATGAATCGCAGTATTGGCGGTAGCCTCTTATATCAGAGCGAGCCCTCGGTCCGACGTGATATCGCTGGTTGCTATCAACGATTTGTAATGGGCACTTAACACTTAATCAACTCCTCTACTGATATGCTGATGCGATATATGTTCTGGACTTGATAGGATCGAAAACTCCAATGTATAATATTTCAAGTCTGTTTCTTGAATCCACTAAGTGTTTTAGTGCGATTCTCTTTGTTAATGGCTTTCAACGACGCGCCAAGGAAGGTACAAAGGGCTTATGCGATTGGTTTCTGTTGGCCCGATAGTAATAAAACTCTGACCTATAATCGCTTGAGGTCTTGATTCTCCGTTTAAACGCGTTTTAGCCCAATACTTAGTGTATTTTGGGTGTCTTTGCCTGCGGAACCAAAATGAAGCAATGCGCCCACCAATTGATCCTTTAATGCAACAATCTCATTAACAAACATGAAATACACAAGACAACATTAATATTGTATGGATTTAAAGGAAAAACCAAACACTCGAGGCCTCCATGGGCCAATTAAAGAATGCTGCACAAAATACTAATTTTATTCACAATAATAACACAGGGTCTCAGCCTTGGCCAGATTACACAGGAAAAGGACCTTTGTTTACACAAAATACAATCCACACACACTCTCTAAGCACTCGCTCCACTCCAAGCCTCTCCCATCCTCTCGCTCATTACATTTTCCTATCTTTTATCACTCGAATATCTCTCTAGCAATATCTAACATCAATCTTCTATTCTTAATAGATCTAACAGCAAATCCTCTATTTCTTAGCTCTCGCTCACACCTATGCAAACAAATCTATATCTGAATCTAAATTAATATAGCCTCTAACTTATTACAATAACGAATTATAACAAATTGTTTGAGAGATCCAACCCTCTCAGTAGAAACCAGTTTCGACCCATCAGTCAATGAATTTCAACCTATTTAGCCACAACATGTGAACAAGTTTTCACATTGCTAGCTAAGTCACGATGCTCCTGCATCAATAACTTGGCTAGGAGAGGGTTGATCATAATTGTCTGATAATTAGAGGGGTTATTTGTATCCCCACTTTTAAATATAGGGATAATGAGGCTTTGAGTCAATGGTTTAGGGAACCCTTGCTTGACCGCTTGATTGCAAAGATTGTGGATGTGGGGGATTAGTACAGGACCTCCAATTTTTAGGATTTCCACCTGGTAACCTTCAATGTCCTTAGCTTTCCCATTAGCCAAATAATTAATCCCAAAATCAATGTCTTCTAATGAGAAAAATTCTTTTGTAGTGAGCAGGGTTTCAAAGTTATCCATGACATTTGGAGATTCATAAAGCTTTTTAAGATAGGAATTCTAGTTGTGTAAAGCAATTTTATTATTATCTTTAGTTGTCCTAGTTAGATTCTGCCTCGAGAATTTCTTAGGAGCTACCTTAGAGAGGTGTAAGATATTCTCTTGCCTTTTACGAATGTATTGCCTTTTTATCCTTTTAGTTAGGGCTTTGTATATTTTTATCTTGTCAATTTTAAGAGATACATCAACAACTTCCTAAATTTCTCTCCTCACACTTTTACAATCTTTGTCATACCATGTGTTGGTTTTTCTATTTCTTTTATTACTTGAAACTTCCATTGAGAACTTGTTAATAGAATATGAGAGGGTTGTAGTAAAATTATGATAGAGTTCTTCTATGTTGTTTATACTAGATAAAGGAATCAAATTAGTTTTTAATTCGTTTAGAAAGAGATCTTTTTTTATTTCTATCAATGATTAAGTTCTTTTGGTTATAAGTATTATCTTCTGTGGGATCTCTATGAATGACAAAATTGAGAGTTATAAGTAAAGGCCTATGATCAGAGTCAGGGTCGTGGCCATTTAAGATGTCAAAATTTATTATTTCGTTGTATAAAGGGAGATAAGAGATAACATAGTCTACCATGCTACTACCAAGCCCCTGGATGCAGGGCATCTAGCTAGAAATGGGCCACTTCTTTAGACCGTTGCAAATTATGAGATCCTGAGCACTACAGACCTTGACTAGCTCTGATCCAAACAAATTATCCCCGCCATCCTCCTTTTGTATTGGCTAGCTAGAGGAAGATTTTTGTCTAACCAAAGAGGATTAGGGTTGGAATGATTACTTAGAAGGATAGCTTGGTTGCTTGAAGTTCGAGCATTAAAGTCACCCATTAAAAGGATATTACCTTCATTCATTAGGCTAGAAATATCATTCTCTAAACCATTGTAAGGACTATTTTTATCTAGATTCTTTTTCTTACAAAAATTAGAATTGATGGGGGAAAATAACAGATTGCTATGTATGCCTTTTTATCATAAATGACAATAATCTCTATCCAACTATTTTGGTTGTAAGGGTCGTTTTTATAAATCCTAGCATGGGGAGAGATGTTCTTCTTAATGTAACAAGCTATACCCCCAATGCCTCTACAGGAGGATCGCTTGTTCCAGGTAGACCATAGTGTAAAGCCATCTATGTTAGGGACCTTAGATTCTTCATGCTCCCAAGTTTCAACAAGAAAAATAATATCAACATCATTCGAGATTCTTCGTGCTCCCAAGTTTCAACAAGCAAAATAATATCAACAACATTATATTAATTAACTTATTTAACAAAAACTAATTATTGAATTTAGGCTTTTGTGATCTATATTATATTTAGAAGAGTCTTTTCAGTAGAAATCATATAGGAGAAAATTTTGTTGACGCGTTTTGAACCAGCTAGTGTGGTTCATCATCAAGACTAGATGAAAATGCCAACCATGGCACATGTTTAAATAAAGGGCGATGTAGAGACCAAAATATCATGTAACGACTAGTTTATGAAAAATAATGTTTTAATAACAATTATTAAGATCAAATAATATTTCTATAACAACTTATATTAGCCATTATATGAATATTATTTAATCTTAATAATTATTATTAAAATATTATTTTTCTGAGAGGAATTCAGATTTTCCACAGTGTTCATCTTTACATTGGTTGACGTTTCGAGTCTAGACCAAGACTCATCATCAAGACTGATTTAAGGAGAAACAAAAAGCATAGAAAAAGCTTTTGAGATAAATATGCAATAGGTTTGCTGTGAAGACTGCTTGGCCGACAAATGACTGTTAATATTATTATTTACCATTATTTTAGTTAATTTCTGAATTAACATTATTTTATGTTTACTGAATATATTACTATTACTTTGTTCTTATTATTATTCTTATTAAATTATCTTATAATTTATACTTGTTATATTATGATAATTATTTATTTATGATTGCTCATGTTAATGTTTAATTGCAATTAACTTATTATTTAGGTTTATGTTGTTATTTATATAATAAGTTTGTTATTATTAATCTAAATTTAAATTGTGAGATTGTTTCTATGTTATTTGTTTGAATTAATTAGTAGGTTTTATTCCCATATGTAATTTATTTCTATTACTTCATTATTGTGTAAGTAATTTGTAACTAGTTAATAAAAGGTCTACAATATCATTGATATATTAAGATTATTTTATTGTTAATTTTTTAATTAAATAGAAATGTGGGATGAGTTATGGGATATTTTATTTAATAGATTAAATTAATCAATACGTTTTATTCTAATAATTACCAATATATTATGTTATTCATTAATAATGTCTAATAATTTTAATAATTACCATTATATTATGTTATTCATTTATAATTTCTAATGTCTTATGAAATTAATTTTTTAGGTTCATATTATTATTGATATGCTGAGTATATTATGTTGCTACTTTATTAAAATAAATTGAGAATTTAGTACTATGTTATTTAATTGATCTATTAAATTAGTTTCTAAGCCTATTATTAATTTGTTGATTCTATTGATTTATAATTTATTTATATACTATGTTTATCACGCTAATTTATTATGTTTATTTATTGATTTATATTCTTAATTTAATTTATTATGTTGCTAATTTATTAATTGAAGAGACTTATGTTATATGTATATGTCTTTAATGCTGATAAGGTTTTTTTATATTATCTTTGTATGATTAAAATACAATGGGAATAGTATTATGCTGCTAATTCCATTAATATATTTTTAATTAAAGTTCATATTATTGGAGATTTTAAGAGATTAAGGATAAATGATTAGGCATGATTTATCCTTGACTAAAGAAGAGCACAAAGGTCAAAACTCTTAAGGTTCTAAAGGAAGCCCTGACTAAGAGAGGAACATCCAAGATAAGGAAGAGAGAGGGAGAAGGAGAAGGAAGGGAGAGATGCATTATTCGTGGGGGGTGAGTAAAGAGTTCCAATTTTTGCTAATTTCCAAGCCTCCATCCCTATTAAGGTTGCGCGGGTGTTTTATGATTTCAATAGCCTCTCTAAATTTTCGCTTGAAATGGTGATCTTCATTGGCAATGACTTTAGCGTCTTCAAGGCATATATGGTGATTTGTGATGACAGGCTGGCTGTAGCCTGCAAACCAGGATCTTCAAACTCAACCTTATGTACATAAAAGCATGTGCCTAAATCATCATACACTATTTGGACACGCGAACAGGCAGCGTAGCACCATTATATATATGCAAACATTGAAAACCACACACTTGAATCAAACGCTGGGGAATTCGGTTCCAAGGGATTCAATACACATGATTATATATATCCGGCAGACGGTGAAATTCGAGCTCTGTCCGCGCCACTGTCGCCCACAGGTATGAACACACAATATATATATATTCACATGAATAATTCAGATTAAACCAAAGACTAAACAGGGCAGATTAAATATGGGGTGCGCACAGCAATACACACATTAGGTTAATCGATGCACAACTTCCTAGTTATACGCACCTTACCATATGGATTCAAACGCTGGAGAATCCCTGCCTCGGTATTATTACACAGTTTTAAATATACGTTACATGCAGTAATCCTTATGTATTACTTACAGTTCAATTGCACACATCTCACAAGATATTCCTACCCTGTTTTAAAATATGTTACACCTGCAAACGGTCGCCCACTGATCTTAACATGCAGGTGCCATCATATATTACCTCCACCGCTTCCCTTAATATCACCATGACTCTGCGCAAAGCAGAATCTTCCCATTTGATTGTAACGAAATAAATTAGAACGCTGGAAGCATAATAACAAAACTGATATAAATTATTTAACACAGTAAATACATCTCAGGGAAGCTACCACAGTAATAAAACATCAAAACCCGCCAATAAGAGGCAATTTAACTCCTTTCATTACACAGTCAATTACTATTGGACGCATGCGTATAATTTAACAAAATACCACTGAATTTTACAAAATGGCGAGAGGAAATTTCATAACAATCATTCTGGCATCGCTCCTCTCTCTCCCTCTCTGCTGAGAGCTCAGCTGCTTCTTTTATTTATAATAATAATGGATACATAGATCAAGCCTTATCTCCTAGAAAAAGCACGATTTTTCCCTTTTTACACAATGATATAAAGCTGGAAGCTTTTCCCATCCTTATCCTAATTTTAACTGGAAACATAGAAACTCTTATCCCAATTCTATCCTTTTATTTAGCAAAAGAATATTTACATAATTTTTTACTTTCCTATTTTATTAAAAATCACAAAATATCACACCCCCTCTTTATTCCATATTTACAAAAGAGGATGGTCTTGATGCTCCTGCATCATTTTGTTTTACCTACATGCTCAGCCAAGGCTGAAGAGCGGGTTCTTTCATTACGTATATCTGCACTATGTTCTTTGAGCCTAATCCTCACAGAGCTACCTGTTTCGCCTATATGTTGCTCCCTGCATGAGCAATTTATGATATACACCCCTTTTTGTTGAAGATGCTCTTGGTTGTATTTTACTGATTTCATTCTTTGTTTGATGGTTGACCAGGGTTTGAATGCAGTCTTTATATCTTTCTTTTTGAGGATTTTAGCTATTTTGTCAGTGACCCCTTGAATGTAATATTATTGGAGTTTTTAAGAGATTAAGGATAAATGATTAGGCATGATTTATCCTTGACTAAAGAAGAGAATAAAGGTCAAAACTCTTAAGGTTCTAAAGGAAACCCTGACTAAGAGAGGAACAACCAAGATAAGGAAGAGAGAGGGAGAAGGAGAAGGAAGGGAGAGATGCATTATTCGTGGGGGGTGAGTAAAGAGTTCCAATTTTTGCTAATTTACAAGCCCCCATCCCTATTAAGGTTGCGCGGGTGTTTTATGATTTCAATAGCCTCTCTAACTTTTCACTTGAAATGGTGATCTTCATTGGCAATGACTTTAGCGTCTTCAAGGCATATATGGTGATTTGTTTTACCTACATGCTCAGCCAAGGCTGAAGAGCGGGTTCTTTCATTACATATATGTGCACTATGTTCTTTGAGCCTAATCCTCGCAGACCTACCTGTTTCGCCTATATATTGCTCCCCACATGAGCAATTTATGATATACACCCCTTTTTGTTGAAGATGCTCTTGGTTGTCCTTTACTGATTTCATTCTTTGTTTGATGGTTGACCAGGGTTTGAATGCAGTCTTAATATCTTTCTTTTTGAGGATTTTAGCTATTTTGTCAGTGACCCCTTGAATGTATGGAAGGTAGGCATTGGAAGTCAAGGGGTCCTTCATCTTCGTCTTATAGGATCTTTTGGTCTCTACATCGCCCTGTATTTAAGCCTGTGCCATGGTTTTCGTCTTCATCTTATCCTGATGATGAACTAAACTAGCTGGTTCAAAACGCGTTGACACAATTTTCTCCTATATAATTTTTACCAAAAAACTCTTCTTAACAAACTAAATATTTATTAATCAACTCACTGAACACATTCTAATTATTCTACTAATTAACTTCTTCAAAATACATTAATTATTTTCATGATATTATAATAGGACATAAATATGAATTAAATATATGTAATTAATTGACATGCTATACTCAAATATCATTTCATTTAATTTAAACAATCACACAAATTAATAAACTCTTTATATTTTTAAATGGTTCTACATGCCTAATTAACTTCTTCAAAATAAATTAATTATTTTAAGGACATTATATTATGATGTAAATATAAATTAAATATATGTAATTGATTGACATACTATGCTCAAATACCATTTCAATTAATTTAAAAAATCACACAAATTAATAAACTCTTTATATTTTTAAATGGTTTGACATGCCTAATCAACTTCTTCAAAATGAATTAATTATTTTAATGTCATTATATTATGATGCAAATATAAATTCAATATATGTCATTCATTAACATATTATCCTCAAATACTATTTCATTTAATTTAAACACTCACACAAATTAATAAGCTCTTTTTATTTTTAAATGGTCCGATGTGCCCAATTAACTTTTTCAAAATAAATTAATTATTTTAATGACATTATATTATGATGCAAATATAAATTAAATACATGTAATGGATTGACATGCTATGCTCAAATACCATTTCATTTAATTTAAACAATCACACAAATTAATAAACTCTTTGAATTTTTAAATGGTCCGACATGCCTAATTAATTTCTTCAAAATAAATTAATTGTTTATAATGACATTATATTATGACGCAAATATAAATTAAATATATGTAACTGATTTACATGCTATGCTCAACTACCATTCATTTAATTTAAACAATCACACAAATTAAGAAACTCTTTATATTTTTAAATGGTTTGTCATGCCTAATTAATTTCTTCAACATAAATTAATTATTTTAATGACATTATATTATGACGCAAATATAAATTAAATATATGTAATTGATTGACATGCTCTACTCAAATACCATTTCATTTAATTTAAACAATTACACAAATTAATAAACTCTTTATATTTTCAAATGGTTGGACATGGCTAATTAACTTCTTCAAAATAAATTAATTATTTTAATGACATTATATTATGACACAAATATAAATTAAATATATGTAATTGATTGACATGCTATGCTCAAATACCATTTCATTTAATTTAAACAATCACACAAATTAATAAACTCTTTATATTTTTAAATGGTCTGACATGCCTAATTAACTTCTTCAAAATAACTTAATTATTTTAATGACATTATATTATGACACAAATATAAATTAAATATATGTAATTGATTGGCATGCTATACTCAAATACCATTTCATTAAATTTAAACAATCACACAAATTAATAAACTCTTTATATTTTTAAATGGTCCGACATGGCTAATTAACTTCTTCAAAATAAATTAATTATTTTAATGACATTATAATATTTTGCAAATATAAATTAAATATATGTAATTATTGACATGCTATGCTCAAAATACCATTTCATTTAATTTAAACAATCACACAAATTAATAAACTCTTTATATTTTTAAATGGTCTCACATACCTAGTTAACTTCTTCAAAATAAATTAATTATTTTAATAACATTATATTATGATGCAAATATAAATTAAATATATGTAATTGATTGACATGCTATGCTCAAATTCCATTTCATTTAATTTAAAAAATCACACAAATTAATAAACTCTTTATATTTTTAAATGGTCCGACATGCCTATACATACAAAACAAACACATTATTGCTTTTTATATATTTATACATGACCATGTGCCATGGTCAATAATATGAGGAGTCGACCACATACTTTACTTATGCAAAGCACACATATCAATACATGAAATCAATATTTAAGTTTAGATATAATATGAGAAACTTAATTTTATATCAACTATGTTTAGATTTTACACAACCATGCCTATATTCAATTAGATCAAAGCAATTTAGATTGTATTCAACTAGTTAGCAAATCCCACACATTTTTTATTATTGGCGGTTCACGGTCACTGGATGGCTGTTATATCCATGGAAAATCTGGGCAGATCAATCTCAAAGGGAATATTTTAAAGCCTGTCGACCTAGCAGGGCCTAACCGCAAGGGTGTCAAGGAGAATTGACCCTATGACCTACCAATTGGCGAGGTACTTAACAATGGGGACTCGACCAGTTAAGCTAACCCTTGGGGCTTACCAAATCGCACACAACTATTTTCAACTAGTTACCGATTTCCACACAAATTTTGTTTGTTGGTTGGATTATATTCAACTAGTTATGAATTCCCTCACAATGTTTGTTTGTTTGTTATGCTCTTATAGTATAATTATAAAATTTTGTTTGTTATGTTTCTAGGGTATGAATTTTATATCGAAGGGAGAAAGTAAAAATAATTTATTATATTTGTATTTCAATTATGGATTATATATGCTTAAAGGAAAATTTCTTATGTTTGCTTAATAGTTTGTCCTTTTTTTTATGTAAGAAAACATGTTAATGGTCTAAGACCCAAAGGCATTTGGCATGATTGAAAGTTTGCCTCCTTAGATCACCAATGAGTAATTCTAGGTGGTGTGGTTTTCCTTTAATAACAGTGATGAATAAACCAACATTTTCAGATATCCCTCGTCAAAATAGGGGCCTCGCTTTCGACATCGACAACATAGGTACAGGACAAGGGCAAGAGGCCCATGTATGACGAGGGGCCATTAGGTGAGCAAGAGGCTGACTTTATCCTCATTCATGATGATGATGCAGATGAGGAGAGTGCCAAACTTAGGAGGACCATCCAGGAGCAGAAAATGGAGGTCCAAGACTTGTTGCTCAATTTGGAGAGGGCCAAATGGATTATCAGGTATTTGGAGCAGAGGAACAAACAGCTTGAGGACAAGCATGGGATCATGGAGTTGCAAAGCATCCGTGAGAATCGCCAAGCTGCCCAACATAGGAGGATTGAGCTCACTCCATTAGAGTAAGAAATTAACAATGACCGTGGGTCTTGGATCGAGCGCATCAACATCCACCTTGAGAGACTGCTAGAGAAGGCCGACAGGGACAAAACCATACTGAGGCAGATGGTTTATCATTACAGGGCACGAAACATGAGTTCAAAGGCTCGGATAAGGAGTTTGAAGGCAAAATTGAGCAAAGCAACAAAGAGGCAAAAGAGGCAAAAAGAGCGATATCGGCTTCGAATCTTGGCTAAAGCCTCTGCGGCCCAACATAATGCCTCATAGAGAACCTCCAGCTCAAATTTCAAGAAATTTGGGGCAATTTTGGTCACATGGCAAATTTTTTGTCACAACACAGGTTTTTTCTCCCTGTGGCGCGACGCTTAGGATTGGGAGCTCCAAATTGCCAATGGCTTGCATTTTTCGATTCAACATGAAAAATCACGACTACTAGTGCATGGAAAAGAAATTTGGGCAAGTTTTGAGTCCCCAGGAGGTCAAAAACACTCACAATGACCTCTCTGCCCCTATTTTGACACATAGGAAGCAGTCTTGGGAGAATGAAGATTTGGAGGGGCAAATGAGCACCAAATTCAGAAATTCCACTTAGTTGGAAAGTAGACATGCCAGGCTTTCCAACAAGCACACTTGGGAGCTATTTGGACTCTTGTAGGTACCTCAAAACAACCTCCAAAGTGGCGCGGTGCATATAGAATTGGGCGTGGCGCATATAGAGAAAAAGGCCAAATTCACCTCCGTTTCGCGAAATCTCGATTTGCGACTTTCTCCAAGTGCGCCCGCTCATTTATACTATACTTTTCTCGACAACTAAGGCAAAGTTTAAAGAATATTTTCACCAAAGGTGGGCTTCTATCCAAGTGGAAAAGGAAGGCGAGTGGTCACCCAAGCCATTTGGTATTTTTGTAACGCTGCACCTGTAACTAATGGTTGGCTTTCCACTTCCACTTTGTAATGATTCAAAAAACTCCCCAACTCTTGGTAATTCTATTTCCTCATGGCATACAATATTTATTGTATGCAAACCATTTGAAAAGGGCAGGTTGTAATTTCTGGGAGACTGTGGGAGAGAAACTCAGTTCTTCATTGTATATTTTGACAGAGAATTAATGAAAGGCAGCGGCTCTGGTTCATGAGATTCATGTGGTTGTGAGAGTAGCAAATGTGTTCTCTTTGTGTTTCATATGTAATTTTGTTATGTTTCACAGTTCATTCATATCAATTTCTGGTGAAATTTTCTAAGTATGATAAGGTAGAATTTATGTTTATTGCTCTGCTTGTGGGAAAGTTTCATGTTCTATGTTCTTCTTCCATTGAAAAGGATTCATGTGGTTATGCCCTTTTCACCCTCCTAAACAATATTTCCATTTCACGTTATTTCAAATTTAATTGCTAGACTTTCTGCCTGTCTTGCCTCACGAAGTAATTTGTGCCTTTGTGTTAAATTCTCTACTCATACTGTTCGTTGGTCCTATACCATCCAAGAAACTGAGTCATTTATAAAAATTGCTTCTTGTTTCCATATCTATTTACTAGCCTAAAATCAATTTTTACTGTAAGTCATCTCAGACCATTTCGTTTACTTATTCACTGAGCGTGACTCGAAGAGAGCACTCTCTTGTTCTGGTAGGGCTAGCTACCAGACTGAGCGTGGTTTGTGGTTACCCTCTCTGACGCTATTTTGACACACAGGAAGCAGTATTGGGAGAATGAAGATTTGGAGGGGCAAATGAGCACCAAATTCAGAAATTCCACTTGGGTTGAAACGTAGACAGGCCAAGCTTTCCAACAAGCACACTCGGGTACAATTTGGACTCCTGCAGGTACCTCAAAATAGCCTCCAAAGTGGCACGATGCATATAGATTTGGGCGCGGTGCATATAGAGAAAAAGGCCAAATCTCTTCCACTTCGTGGCATTTCGATTCGCGAGTTTCTCCAAGTGGGCCCGCTCATCTACACGTCACTTTTTTCAGAACCTAAGGCAAAATTTAAAGTATTTTCACTAGAGGATGGCTTCTATCCAAGTGGCAAAGGAAGGCGAGTAGTCACCCAAGCCATTTTTCATTTTTGTAACGTTGCACCTGTAACTAATGCTTGGCTTTCCACTTCCACTTTATAATGATTCAAAAAACTCCCCAACTCTTGGTCGTTCTATTTCCTCATGGCATAGTCTATTTATTGTTTGCAAACCATTTGCAAAGGGTTGGTTGGCTTGTAATTTCTGGGAGACTGTGGGAGAGAACTCAGTTCTTCATTGTATATTTTGATAGAGGATTAATGAAAGGCAACGGCTCTGTTTCATGAGATTCATGTGGTTGTGAGTGTAGCAAATGTGTCTCTTTATGTTTCATATGTATTTCATTATGTTTCACAGTTCATTTCATCTTCAGTTCTAGTGAAATTTTCTAAGTAAGATAAGGTAGAATTCATATTTATTGCTCTGCCTGTGTTCACGTATGTGTTCTTCTTCTGTTGAAAAGGATTCATGTGTTTATGCCCTTTTCACCCTCCTAAATAATCTTTCCATTCCACATTACTTCAAATTTAATAGCTAGACTTTCTGCCTGTCTTGCCTCACGAAGTAATCTGTGCCTTTGTATTAAATTCTCTGCTCATTGTTGTTCGTTGGTCCCATACATCCCATAAACACAGTCATTCATAAAAATTTGTTTCTTGTATCCATATTTGCTTACTAGCCTAAGATCAATATTTCGCTGTAAGTCATCTCAGACCATTTCGTTTACTTATTCGCTGAGGCGTGACTTGGAGAGAGCCCTCTCCTATTCTGGTAGGGCTAGCTACCAGACTAAGCGTGGTTTGTGGTTACCCTGAATTTTGCCTTCCTTTAGCCTAAGGCGGATTTAGGTGCTAACATAGTGGCGACTCCACTGGGGACTAAAATGGTTTTCTTGAAGATTGTTTTGTCCGAGTACATCTATAAAGCTCAGATCTGATGGTTGATGGTGAACAATGATTAGACATAAGAAGATGGCTGAAATCATTCACCTAGAGACTCCTTTCACTGAAGAATCCAGCAACTCGTGCTTCATGGTGACTCCACTGCAGAGGGATTAGTAGCTTTGAGATTTTTTAAAAATGGAGCGGATTGCAAGAAGATACGCTCCCATTAGCCGAGATCACATTCCAGGCTTTCCAAATAAGATTCCAAAAGTAGATTGGTCAAGGAATTTTCCTACGTTCAAAGATGATGGTAAGAAGGACACTGCTTTACATCTAGTTTGATTTCACATGCATATTCGCAAGTTGAAGGTTGATTTTCTTGAAGCTTGCTTAATGAAGATATTCTTGGCCACTCTAGAAGGTGAAGACCAATCTTGGTATGAAAGTTTGCCGCCTGCTTGTATTTACTGTTTAAAGGACTTTCATGCCCTGTTCATTGAAAGATATAAAGACTCTTATCCATCATTGAATCTAGTTCATGACTGTTGCAAACATGCTTCTACTTTTATTGAAAGCCTTGAAAAATACTATGAGGATGATAATTTTATGGATGATGAGATCATGGAAGCCCTGTATGAAAATCCCTTTCAGCAGCGTAAAGACGATCATGAAAATTTGCAGCATGATCAAGACTGTAGTACGATGGAAGATGAAAGAATTTTTCATCTTGATAGTCAACAGGAATTACATGAAATGGATCAGCAGTATGAGGAATATTTGTATACACCTTCACTTGAAATTAATGAAGTGAATCATTGTTTGAGCAAAAGGAAACAAAAGGTCTTATCTCCTTTGTCTGAAGACGAGATAGATCAACTCTTGCACGGTTATGTTCCAGCTCAAGCTAAAGTGGATTTGCAGTGCACACATGGTCAAGAAAGTGTTGGTGAAACTTCTTCCTCTTTTGAAAAGGATGACAGTCCGATGAACAGCTTTATAAATCAGCAGGTTGAAGAATTCCATATGGCTGAAAGTGATGAAAGAAAAAGTGTCATTTCGGATCTATCCATAGAAGAAGAAAACATGCAGGGAAGTCCAATTCTACTTTCAGAATGTGATAACATTAAGTCAACCCTTTCAGATCCAGATTCAGATTATGGTGACCAAGAAAATCTTGTACTAAGTCCCATGAAAGAGAACTCTGGTGCTGAAATCATCTGGGATGAAGAAGACAGAGTTTTGAATCCAAATGTTCTCATGTCATCAAACAAATCCTGCATAAAGAGGTAGTCCAGTCAGCGCATGAACAACAAGATGAGAATTTTGTTCAAGTAAGTGAAAAAGATCCGGGTGAATTTATGGTAGATGATATAAATGATTGTGCTGGGTTTCAAGAATCAATTGAAGTTTCTTTTCTCATGATTGATGGATGCAAAGGCAATCTATTTGTCATATCATATGAAGATGATCTACAATGTATTCAGACTTCAACAGAACAGACCATTTAGGATTCCATTTCAGATTCTTCTTCCTATGTTTCATGTTCTGAAATGCTCTTTGAACAAGAAATCTGCTCATCTATTTGTTCAGAATTTTTTGAAGACCAGGAAGATACTCTTATTTATGAAAAAAGATCAGCATCACAAGAAAAGGACACCTTGTTTCTTCAGCAGGAGGAAAATATTCATATTTTTCATGATCCAATGGAAAATCTGTTGTAGTCAGCAGTGAAGGTGATTATTGTAGTATTCAATGATGAAGGAGATCATGGTCAACTGTGTTTTTGGACGCCCAGTTACCAGTATCTGTTGTTGACCATGAGATCTGATCAAGAGAATCAATCAAGAAGGCATCTGCTTGATTGGTTATATTGGAAGATACATTACACATGATTGTACATATTGCATTAATATGCATGTGGTTGTCATCATAATTTGAAACCCTTGAATCTAGATGGACTATTGCCATTGAATAAGTTTTGTCAGTTCTTGTTTTTGTTAAGTCTGTCATGAGTCATTTCCTTTTCCATTAAGTTAGTTTTTCAGTCATGTTGGTTCCATAATTAAGTCGGTCTGAGTCAGGTTTCAGTCAATAAATGAGTCAGAGTCTTGTGTGGTTTGTCGAAATAATGACTCCATATCCCAATGGACGAAGGCACTGTCTGCTCACCCAAAGATCTATAGTTCTTGGCACCTCCAAGGAGGTGGAGCTACCATCCCCCATTGGAGCCAATGTTAGAGTCAGTCTTGTCAGTCCTCCATCAGAGATCAAAACTCTTTCTGCATCTCATTTTTAGGTGTCTCACTCCATTCACTCAGCTGCATTCCGCTAGAGGCATGCCATAATCTAACGGAAGGGTCTTGTCAGTTCATTCCCCTCAGGTCTTGTACCTGTTAGCTTAGGTGTTTTCATCAATGTTCACTAAAGTCCATGATAGTCAAGGTTTGGTCCTTTAATGGAAAAACGTCATTTTCAATTATTAGGTCTAGGGATTAGTCAATTTGGTCTTCAAACATGACCAATAAAGCCATGCAGGCTAGAGGGAGGCCCTTACAAAGTTATGATTCAAAGAGTTTCATCGTCATGTTGACAGACTTCGACTGTTCTTCAAAACTCTGTTTTGAAGAAAAGTCAAATAGTGTGTCATTTGTGATAATTTTCAAAAAAGTCGCCAATTGATTTCTTCAGGTGCAGTCATGGTTTCCTTGGCCAAATGTATTTTCGTGCAACCCCTGCAAAGAGTGCCGAAAATTTCATCATTCTGGCTAAAAATGCAAAGGGAAAAGTGAAATTCAGTGTTGCATTAACTCAGTGAAAAAGCCAAAATGAAACATTAGCAAAGTGGATTTTTGGAGAAGAAAAAATTAAACCCATGACTTCAACGTCTTTATATACAAGTTTCCACAAGAAGCCAAGTCATTGTGAAAATCAAGGTCATAGAGAAACATTACAAAGTCATTGGGAGAACAAAGTGCGTGTTTGGAGTGAGATTGGAGGCGTTTTCCAGAGCGCAACGCACACACAGAGGGGCGTGGTGCACATAGAGGGCACGACGCACAGAGCACGACCCAGCAGTGGAAAAAATATAAGGGCACGATGCATATAAAGAGCGCCGCGCACACCCACAGAGGCCAGAAATTGTTCCCAATTGCATCAAATCTTTTGGAATTCCTTCTAATTGCTAGGTAGGGTTTGTCTCTTGGCTTGCTCATCAAATTTTTGTGAACATTATGGTGGTTCATGGTTATTTATAGTGGCAACAAAAAAAAAAAAAAATCATAAAACCTACCACTAAAAAACATCAAAGCCATTGTTGCTAGGGTTGCAAACTTGTTGTGTGGAGGCCAAGGTTCTTCCTCCCTCTTAATTTTTCCCCTTCTCTCCATTTTTCCCTTCCCCACTATCCCATTGTTTCCCCATTTTCCCTACCGTAAACACTACTAAACACCTATTCCCTATCCCTCCACTCATTGGTCAATGTAACCCCCAAAACCCTACCTTATAACATCCCCAAAACCTCCTACATATTCCTAAACAAAACTTATCCCCATAACACCTATTCCCATCATATTATCCCCCTCCTAACACTCCCTTTTTTCATTATTCCCCTTGGTGGCAGATATCACAACAACACCTAGTTTCATACCATCATCAAAGGGCAGTCCATACACAGTACACATATAACAGTCATGGCATCCGAGCATTCATCAAAGTATGAGATGGAAACACAAAGTGATTCATCCTCAGAAGAACAGGCTCCCCAGAGACATCAGAAAAGTAGAAAACATGTTAGGGATGAGCCAACTACATTCATAGAATTGCAGGCCTACCCTCTTGCTATGTCATGTTTCCAGAATCTATCATGTTTTGAATTTTGTCAAAGGGTGGATAATTTTAGAGTTCATCATGAGTTGGCCCGTCTTTTTTTGCTTCACCTATATGGAGGTCACTCTATCTTGGCCAGCGTCACCTTCACACTGACACCCGAAACTATCTCATTAGCAACTGGCATACCAAATGTTGGAGAACAGTGGCACAAGAAACATAAGGTGGATAGGCAACATTATGAGCCTTACATTAAGGCCAGTTTCTTGAGGCAGCTCACAAGAGTCTTTCCATTCAGATATTTGAAAGATGAATATGCTCCACTCATGAAATTGATCATGAAATACTTCAGTTGTGAGGGGAGGTTCTCTCGTCTATATGCATATCACATCAGGTTGCTCATGCACTTTACCAGGGTACGGATGATGAACCTCCCATTTTTCATTTGCAGGAACATAGAGAGGATGAACACCTTCATGCAGCACAAGATCCCTCAGCAGCAACTTAACAGTGTTTGTCGCTTTGCTCTTATCCGGATTTTGGTGGATCATCAGTTGGGATTGCAGGGCATTACTTGGGAGGACTTCATCTCCCGTGACCTCTTTAGCACTTCACAGGTATTATCGAAGGTTGAGAATGAGATAGGTGGTCCTTCTTATCAGTATGAGCGCCATGAGACCACTACTATACCAGTATTCATCACATATCAGAGAGGTAGTAGGCACTTGTTTGCAACAGCAAAGTGAGTTTTATCTCCACTCAGGGTGGAAGGGGCCTCGCTTCCGACATTGGCAACACAGTGACAGGATAAGGGCAAGAGGCCCATGCATGACGAGGGGCCATTAGGTGAGAAAGAGGCCAACTTTATCCTCATTGATGATGATGATGCAGATGAGGAGAGTGCCAAACTTAGGAGGACCATCCAGGAGCAGAAAATGGAGATCCAAGACTTGTTGCTCAATTTGGAGAGGGCCAAATGGATTATCAGGTATTTGGAGTAGAGGAACAAACAGCTTGAGGACTAGCATGACATCATGGAGCTGCAAAGCATCCATGAGAATCGCCAAACTGCCCAGCATAGGAGGATTGAGGTCACTCCATTAGAGCAAGAACTTAACAATGACCGTGAGTCTTGGCTTGAGCGCATCAACATCCACCTTGAGAGACTACTAGAGAAGGCCGACAGGGACAAAACCATACTGAGGTGGATGGTTTATCATTACAGGGCACGGAACATGAGTTCAAAAGCTTGGATAAGGAGCTTGAAGGTAAAATTGAGTAGAGCAACAAAGAGACAAAGGAGGCAAAAAGAGCAAGATCGGCTTCGAATCTTGGCTAAAGCCTCTTTGGCCTAGCATAGTACCTCTCAGAGAACGTCCAGCCCAAATTTCAAGAAATTTGGGGCAATTTTAGCCACATGGCAAATTTTTGTTCACAACATAGGTTTTTTCTCCAATTTGCAAATGGTTTGCATTTTTTGATTCAACATGCAAAATCACGACTACTGGTGCATGGAAAAGAAATTTGGGCATGATTTGAGTCTCCAAGAGGTCAAAAACACCCAAACAATGACCTCTCTGCCCCTATTTTGACACACATGAAGCAGTTTTGGGAGAATGAATATTTGGAGGGGCAAATGAGCACCAAATTCAGAAATTCCACTTGGGTTGGAATGTAGACAGACCAAGATTTCCAACAAGCACACTTCGGCACAATTTGGACTCCTACAGGTACCTCAAAACAGCCTCCAAAGTGGCGTGGTGCATATAGATTTGGGCACGGTGCATATAGAGAAAATGGCCAAATCTCTTCTGCTTCGTGACATTTCGATTCACGACTTTCTCCAAGTGGGCCTGCTCATCTACACTTCACTTTTTCCAGCACCTAAGGCAAAATTTAAAGTATTTTCACTAGAGGATGGCTTCTATCCAAGTGGCAAAGGAAGGGGAGCAGTCACCCAAGCCATTTGTCATTTTTGTAACGTTGCACCTGTAACTAATGCTTGGCTTTCCACTTCCACTTTGTAATGATTCAAAAAACTCCCCAACTCTTGGTTGTTCTATTTCCTCATGGCATAGTCTATTTATTGTATGCAAACCATTTGCAAAGGGTTGGTTGGCTTGTAATTTCTGGGAGACTGTGGGAGAGAACTCAGTTCTTCATTGTATATATTGATAGAGGATTAATGAAAGGCATCGGCTCTGTTTCATGAGATTCATGTGGTTGTGAGTGTAGCAAATGTGTCTCTTTATGTTTCATATGTATTCCGTTATGTTTCACAATTCATTTCATCTTCAGTTCTAGTGAAATTTTCTAAGTAAGATAAGGTAGAATTCATATTTGTTGCTCTGCCTGTTGGAAAGTTTCATGTATGTGTTCTTCTGTTGAAAAGGATTCATGTGTTTATGCCCTTTTCACCCTCCTAAATAATCTTTCCGTTCCGCATTACTTCAAATTTAATTGCTAGACTTTTCACCTGTCTTGCCTGACGAAGCAATCTGTGCCTTTGTATTAAATTATCTGCTCATTGTTGTTCGTCGGTCCCATACATCCCAAAAACTCAATCATTCATAAAAATTTGTTTCTTGTATCCATATTTGCTTACTAGCCTAAGATCAATATTTCACTGTAAGTCATCTCAGACCATTTCGTTTACTTATTCATTGAGCGTGACTCAGAGAGAGCCCTCTCCTATTCTGGTAGGGCTAGCTACCAAACTGAGTGTGGTTTGTGGTTACCCTGAATTTTGCCTTCCTTCAGCCTAACGCGGAGTTAGGCTCTAACATAGTGGCGACTCCACTGGGGACTAAAATGGTTTGCTTGAAGATTGTTTTGTCCCAATACATCTATCAAGCTCAGATCTAATGGTTGATGGTGAACAACGATTATACATAAGAAGACGGCTGAAACCATTCACCTGGTGACTCCTTTCACTGAAGAATCCAGCAAACGGTGCTTCATGGTGACTCCATTGTAGAGGGATCAGTAGCTTTGCGATTTTTTTAAAATGGAGCAGATTGCAAGAAGATACGCTCCCATGGGCCAAGATCACATTCTAGGCTTTCCAAATAAGATTCCGAAAGTAGATTGGTCAAGGAATTTGCCTACGTTTAAAGATGATGGTAAGAAGGACGCTGCTTTACATCTAGTTCGATTTCACATGCATATTCGCAAGTTGAAGGTTGATTTTCCTGAAGATTGCTTAATGAAGATATTCCCAGTCACTCTAGAAGGTGAAGCCCAATCTTGGTATGAAAGTTTGCCGCCTTCTTGTATTCACTGTTTAAAGGATTTTCATGCCCTGTTCATTGAAATATATAAAGACTCTTATCCATCATTGAATCTAGTTCATGACTGTTGCAAACATGCTTCTACTTTTATTGAAAGCCTTGAAAAATACTATGAGGATGAAAATTTTATGGATGATGAGATCATGGAAGCCCTGTATGAAAATCCCTTTCAGTAGCATAAAGAAGATCATGAAAATTTGTAGCATGATCAAGACTGTAGTACGGTGGAAGATGAAAGAATTTTGCATCTTAACAGTCAACAAGAATTACATGAAATGGATCAACAGTATGGGGAATATTTGTATACACCTTCACTTGAAATTAATGAAGTCAATCACTGTTTGAGCAAAAGGAAACAAAAGGTCTTATCTCCTTTGTCTGAAGACGAGATAGATCAACTCTTGCACAGTTATGTTCCAGCTCAGGCTAAAGCGGATTTGCAGTGCACACATGGTCAAGAAAGTGTTGGTGAAACTTCTTCCTCTTTTGAAAAGGATGACAGTCTGGTGAACAACTTTATAGATCAGCAAGTTGAAGAATTCCATATGGCTGAAAGTGATGAAAGAAAAAGTGTCGTTTCGGATTTGTCTATAGAAGAAGACAACATGCAGGGAAGTCTAGTTCTACTTTCAGAATGTGATAACGTTAAGTAAACCCTTTCAGATCCAGATTCGGATTATGGTGACCAAGAAAACCTTGTACTAAGTCCAATGAAAGAGAAATCTACTATTGAAATCATCTGGGATGAAGAAGACAAAGTTTTGAATCCAAATGTTCTCATGTCATCAGAACAAAGCCTTCATAAAGAGGTAGTCCAATCAGCTCATGAACAACAAGATGAGAATTTTTTTCAAGTAAGTGAAAAAGATCTGGGTGAATTTATGGTAGATGATATAAATGATTGTGCTGGGTTTCAAGAATCATTTCAAGTTTCTTTTCTCATGATTGATGGATGCAAAGACAATCTGCCTGTCATATCATATGAAGATGATCTACAATGTATTCAGACTTCAGCCGAACAGACCATTCAGGATTCCATTTCAAATTCTTCTTCCTATGTTTCATGTTCTGAACTGCTCTTTGAAGAGGAAATCTGCTCATCTATTTGTTCAAAATTTTTTGAAGACCAAGAACATACTCTTATTTATGAAAAAAGATCAGCATCACAAGAAAAGGACACCTTGTTTCTTCAGCAGGAGGAAAATCTTCATGTTTTTCATGATCCAATGCCAAATCTGTTGCAATCAGTAGTGAAGGTGATTATTGCAGTATTCAGTAATGAAGGAGATCATGGTCAATTGTGTTTTTGGATGCCCAGTTACCAGTATCTGTTGTTGACCATGAGATATGATCAAGAGAATCAATCAAGAAGGCATCTGCTTGATTGGTTATATTGGAAGACACATTACACATGATTGTACATATTGCATTAATATGTAGGTGGCTGTCATCATAATTTGAAACCCTCGAATCTTGATGGAATGCTGCCATTGAATAAGTTTTGTCAGTTCTTGTTTTAGTTAAGTCAGTCATGAGTCATTTCCTTTTGCATTGAGTTAGTTTTTCAGTCATGTTGGTTCCATAATTAAGTCGGTCTGAGTCAGGTTTCAGTCAATAAATGAGTCAGAGTCTTGTGTGGTTTGTCGAAATAATGACTCCATAGCCTAATGGACGAAGGCACTGTCTGCTAACCAAAAGATCTGTAGTTCTTGGCACCTCCAAGGAGCTGGAGCTACCATTCCCCATTGGAGCCAATGTTAGAGTCAATCTTGTGAGTCCTCCGTCAGAGATCAAAACTCTTTCTGCATCTCATTTTGAGGTGTCTTGCTCCATTCACTCAGCTACATTCCGCTAGAGGCATGCCATAATTTGACGGAAGGGTCTTGTCAGTTCATTCCCCTCAAGTCTTGTACCTTCTGGCTTAGGTCTTTTCATCAATGTTCACTAAAGTCCATGACAGTCAAGGTTTGGTCCTTTAATAGACAAAAGTAATTTTCAATCATTAGGTCTAGGGATTAGTCAATTTGGTCTTCAAACATGACCAATAAAGCCATGCAGGCTAGAGGGAGGCCCTTACAAAGTTATGATTCAAAGAGTTTTATCGTCATGTTGACAGACTTCGACTGTTCTTCAAAACTCTGTTTTGAAGAAAAGTCGAACATTGTGTCGTTTGTGATAATTTTCAAAAAAATCGCCAATTGATTTCTTCAGGTGCAGTCATGGTTTCCTTGGCCAAATTCCCTGTCATTTAACCCCTACAAAGAATGCCGAAAATTTCATCATTCTAGCTAAAAATGCAAAGGGAAAAGTGAAATTCAGTGTTGCATTAACTCAGTGAAAAAGCCAAAATGAAACATTAGCAAAGTGGGTTTTTGCAGAAGAAAAAATTAAACCCATGACTTCAAAGTATTTATATACAAGTTTCCACAAGAAGCCAAGTCATTGTGCAAATCAAGGTCATAGAGAAACGTTGCAAAGTCATTGGGAGAGCAAAGTGCGTGTTTGGAGTGAGATTGGAGGCATTTTCTAGAGCATGGCACACACACAGAGGGGTGCGGTGCACATAGAGGGCGCAGTGCATAGAGCGCGACCTAGCAGTGGAAAAAATACAAGGGCGCGATGCATATAAAGAGCGCGGAACAATGGGTTTGTTGTGCGGCGCACACCCACAGAGGCCCGAAATTGTTCCCAATTACATCAAATCTTTTGGAATTCCTTCTGATTGCCAGGTAGGGTCTGTCTCTTGGCTTGCTCATCAAATTTTTGTGAAGGTTATGGTGGTTCATGGCTATTTATAGTGGCAACAAAAAAAAAACTCATAAAACCTACCACTAAAAAACATCAAATCCATTGTTGTGAGGGTTGCAAACTTGTTGTGTGGAGGCCAAGGTTCTTCCTCCCTCTCATTTTTCCCCTTCTCTCCATTTTTCCCTTCCCCCTATCCCATTTTTTCCCGATTTTCCCTACCCTAAACACTACTAAACCCGTATTCCCTATCCCTCCACTCGTTGGTCAATGTAACCCCAAAACCCTACCTTATAACATCCCCAAACCCTCCTACATATCCCTAAACAAAACTTCTCCCCATAACCCCTATTCCCATCATATTATTCCCCTCCTAACACTCCCTTTTTTCATTGTTCCCCTTGGTGGCAGATATCACAACAACACCTAGTTTCATACCATCATCAAAGGGTAGTCCATACACAGTACACATACAACAATCATGGCATCCGAGCATTCATCAGAGTATGAGATGGAAACACAAAGTGATTCATCCTCGGAATAACAGGCTCCCCGGAGACATCACAAAAGTGGCAAACATGTTAGGGATGAGCCAACTACACTCACAAAATTGCAGGCCTACCCTCTTGCTCTGTCATGTTTCCAGCATCTATCATGTTTTGAATTTTGTCAAAGGGTGGCTAATGTTAGAGTTCATCATGAGTTGGCCCGTATTTTTTTGCTTCACCTACATGGAGGTCACTCTATCTTGGCTGGGGTCACCTTCACACTGCACTCGAAACTATCTCATTAGCAACTGGAATACCAAATGTTGGAGAACAGTGGCACAAGAAACATAAGGTGGATAGGAAACATTATGAGCCTTACATTAAGGCCAGTTTCTTGAGGCAGCTCACAAGAGTCTTTCCATTCAGATATTTGAAAGATGAATATGCTCCACTCATGAAATTGATCATGAAATACTTCAGTTGTGAGGGGAGGTTCTCTCGTCTATATGCATATCACATTAGGTTGCTCATGCACTTTTCCAGGGTACGGATGATGAACCTCCCATTTTTCATTTGTAGGAACATAGAGAGGATGAACACCTTCATGCAGCACAAGACCCCTCAGCAACAACTTAACAGTGTTTATCACTTTGCTCTTATCCAGATTTTGGTGGATCATCAGTTGGGATTGTAGGTCATTACTTGGGAGGACTTCATCTCCCGTGACCTCTTCGGCACTTCACAGGTATTATCGGAGGTTGAGCATGAGATAGGTGGTCCTTCTCATCAGTATGAGTGCCATGAGACCACTACTATGCCAGTATTCATCACATATCAGAGAGGCAATAGGCACTTGTTTGCAGAAGCAAAGCGAGTGTTATCTCCACCCGGGGTGGAAGGGGCCTCGCTTCCGACATCGGCAACACAGGTACAGGACAAGGGCAAGAGGCCCATGCATGATGAGGGGCCATCAGGTGAGCAAGAGGCTGAATTTACCCTCATTGATGATGATGATGCATTTGAGGAGAATGCCAAACTTAGGACGACCATCCAGGAGCAGAAAATGGAGATCCAAGACTTGTCGCTCAATTTGGAGAGGGCCAAATGGATTATCAGGTATTTGGAGGAGAGGAGCAAACATCTTGAGGACCAGCATGAGATCATGGAGCTGCAAAGCATCTGTGAGAATCACCAAGCTTCCCAGCATAGGAGGATTGAGCTCACTCCATTAGAGCAAGAAATTAACAATGACCGCGAGTCTTGGCTCGAGCACATCAACATCCACCTTGAGAGACTGATAGAGAAGGCCGACAGGGACAAAACCATACTGAGGCAGATGGTTTATCATTACAGGGCACGGAACATGAGTTCAAAGGCTCAGATAAGGAGCTTGAAGGCAAAATTGAGCACAGTGACAAAGAGACAAAAGAGGCAAAAAGAACAAGATTGGCTTCGAATCTTGGCTAAAGCCTCTATGGCCCAGCATAGTACCTCTTAGAGAACCTCCAGCCCAAATTTCAAGAAATTTGGGGCAATTTTGGTCACATGGAAAATTTTTGGTCACAACACAGGTTTTTTCTCCCTGTGCGCTGCGCCATTGGCGCGACGCTTAGGATTGGGAGCTCCAAATTTCAAATGGTTTGCATTTTTGGATTCAGCATGCAAAATCACGAATACTAGTGCATGGACAAGAAATTTGGGCATGATTTGAGTCTCTAGGAGGTCAAAAACACCCAAACAATGACCTCTCTGCCCCTATTTTGACACACAGGAAGCAGTCTTGGGGGAATGAAGATTTGGAGGGGCAAAGGAGCACCAAATTCAGAAATTCCACTTGGGTTGGGAAGTAGACAGGCCAGGCTTTCCAACAAGTGCACTTGGGAACAATTTAGACTCCTACAGGTACCTAAAAATAGCCTCCAAAGTGGCACAACGCATTTAGATTTGGGCCCGACGCATATAGAGAAAAAGGCCAAATCTCTTCCGCTTCGCGACATTTCGATTCGCGAATTTCTCCAAGTGGGCCCGCTCATCTACACTTCGCTTTTTCGGCACCTAAGGCAAAACTTAAAGTATTTTCACTAGAGGATAGCTTCTATCCAAGTGGAAGAGGAAGGCGAGCAGTCACCCAAGCCATTTGTCATTTTTGTAATGCTGCACCAATAACTAATGCTTGGCTTTCCACTTCCACTTTGTAATGATTCGAAAAACTCCCCAACTCTTGGTCATTATATTTCCTCATGGCATAGTCTATTTACTGTATGCAAACCATTTGCAAGGGTTGGTTAGCTTGTAATTTCTGGGAGACTGTGGGAGAGAACTCAGTTCTTCATTGTATATTTTGACAGAGGATTAATGAAAGGTAGCGGCACTATTTCATGAGATTCATGTGGTTGTGAGTGTAGCAAATGTGTCTCTTTATGTTTCATATGTATTTCGTTATGTTTCACAGTTCATTTCATCTTCAGTTCCAGTGAAATTTTCTAAGTAAGATATAGTAGAATTCATATTTATTGCTCTGCCTGTGGGAAAGTTTCACGTATGTGTTCTTCTTCTGTTGAAAAGGATTCATGTGTTTATGCCCTTTTCACCCTCCTAAATAATCTTTCCTTTCCTTATTACTTCAAACTTAATTGCTAGACTTTCCGCCTGTATTGCCTCACGAAGTAATTTGTGCCTTTGTATTAAATTCTCTGCTCATTGTTGTTCGTTGGTCCCATACATCCCAGAAACTCAATCATTCATAAAAATTTGTTTCTTGTATCCATATTTGCTTACTAGCCTAAGATCAATATTTCGCTGTAAGTCATCTCAGACCATTTCGTTTACTTATTCGCTGAGCATGACTCAGAGAGAGCCCTCTCCTGTTCTGGTAGGGCTAGCTACCAGACTGAGCGTGGTTTGTGGTTACCCTGAATTTTGCCTTCCTTCAGCCTAAGGCAGATTTAGGCTCTAACAAGACCGTTTCATTTAATTTAAACAATCACACAAATTAATAAACTCTTTATATTTCTAAATGTTCTCACATGCCTAGCTAACTTCTTCAAAATAAATTAAATATTTTAATGACATTATATTATGACACAAATATAAATTAAATATATGTAATTGATTGACATGATATGCTCAAATACCATTTCATTTAATTTAAACAATCACACAATTTAATAAACTCTTTATATTTTTAAATGGTCTCACATACCTAGTTAACTTCTTCAAAATAAATTAATTATTTTAATGACATTATATTATGATGCAAATATAAATTAAATATATGTAATTGATTGACATGCTATGCTCAAATTCCATTTCATTCAATTTAAAAATCACACAAATTAATAAACTCTTTATATTTTTAAATGGTCCGACATGCCTATACATACAAAAAAAACAAATCATTGCTTTTTATATATTTATAAATGATCATGTGCCATGGTAAATAATATGAGGATTCGACCACATACTTTACTTATGCAAAGCACACATATCAATACATGAACTCAATATTTAAGTTTAGATATAATATGAGAAACTTAATTTTATATCAACTATGTTTAGATTTTGCACAACCATCTCTACATTCAATTAGATCAAAGCAATTTAGATTGTATTCAACTACTTACCAAATCCACACATTTGTTTTTATTGGTGGTTCACGATCACTGGATGGCCGTTATATCCATGGAAAATCTGGGCAGATCAATCCCGAAGGGAATCTTTTAAAGCCCGTCGGCCTAGCAGGGCCTAACCCCAAGGGCGTCGAGGAGAATTGACCCTGTGACCTACCAATTGGCGATGTACTTGACAACGGGGACTCGACCAGTTGAGCTATCCCTTGGGGCTTACCAAATCGCACACAACTATTTTCAACTAGTTACCGATTTCCGCACAAATCTTGTTTGTTGGTTGGATTATATTCAACTAGTTATGAATTCCCTCACAACGTATGTTTGTTTGTTATGTTCTTATGGTATAATTATAAAATTTTGTTTGTTATGTTTCTAGGGTATGAATTTTATATCGAAGGGAGAAAGTAAAAATAATTTATTATATTTGTATTTCACTTATGGATTATATATGCTTAAAGGAAAATTTCTTATGTTTGCTTAATAGTTTGTCCTTTTTTTTTTTTTTTATGTAAGAAAACATGTTAATGGTATAAGACCCAGAGGCATTTGGCATGATTGAAATCTTGCCTCCTTAGATCACCAATGAGTAATTCTAGGTGGTGTGGTTTTCCTTTAATAAAAGTGATGAATAAACCAACATTTTCGGATATCAACCAATGATGGTTGTCCCCTACTATTGGTTTGACAACGAGTTATGATAGGTTTTCCCACTTTAAATAAAAATAGAAAAAAAAGTAAAGGAAAATAGATGTATTCACCTAATTGTATGATTTCAAAGTTGTGGAAAAACATATAATAAGAGTTGATTCTATATTTATCAATGTTTAAATTCCTATTCAAATAAGAAAGCATCCTTATAACTTCATTTTATGAATGTCATAATGTCCATTTAATCCCTATGATAATTAGATTCAGAACCTTCATACTCTTATCATAAATCTTTAATAATTACCATTTATATTCTATGTATATGGATCCATGTCCAAATGAGTAATTACTTAGGAAAACCAATAGACCTTACACACAGTTACCAAGTAAAAATCAAGCATTATATCATATGATTAAAAAAATATGATAGTTTTTCTCATTATTAATCATGGTACATGTCACTACTACCATTAAAGTTCCATTGAGTCCACAAATTGCAGCTCATATTTTGAATACATGTCTGAATATTTTAATTGTGTCCTTCTTGAGATGTGTGACATGAGCAGTGTGGGGGGGTAATTTATGACTGTATGGATCAACGAGAATATCCCTATGCTTGGGGCCTAAGAATCATCGCCATCAACCATGAAGAAACATATGCACTTCTACAAGGTCTTTATTTCGTAGTAGAATGAGGCGTTTGGGATATTATAATCCTAGGAGACTTGGCAATTCTTATAAGCCTCATAGTCAAGAATTTCGTCCTGCCAAATATCAATCTTCAAACTATTTTCAAAAGTATCTATCATACACCTGAAATATTCAAAACCAAAGCATTCTTTCATTTCCATAAACAGAACAATTGGAAGGCAAGTTGCCTTGCGAATAAGTGGGTCCTTGCAAAAGAGTCATTGAAATGTGGGACGGTTTTAATCCTTCCTCAATTCCCTAATCCCCAAATAAAAAAACAAAGGTGCAAGACCCAAGCCAGGCTTGGAATAAGAAACAAGTCCACGAGGTGAGAAACAAGGTAGGTGATGAACACGTAGGGGGAACATGCATGAGTAGAATTTCCCACATCATCCCCTCACATGAATTAAATGCTTAAGTGCAAGGGAAGGGGAGAAATATTAGTTTGGTGCATTTGTTATTAACTCGAAGTGACAATGAGATGGGAGAAACATAGACCCACAATTATGCAACCTTCAATTCCAAATTCATGGATAGAGGAGTTAAAAAGTCGAGTATGATTACCAAACCAACCATGTCCCTTGGTTTGGGTTCCAATTTATTCAACAATATAGAATTGATGGTGTTTTTGTGGCAAGATAGGCACATCTTGGATTGGTTCCCTATGATCCTAGGTGATGGTGTGAGTATTTTGGTTGTAGAGAATTAGTGGAAGCATTGGGATCCTAGGAAATCAACCAAACATGCCCCCTAGTGCAAGTTCCATCAAGTTTGAGTTTTTTTCTAACGGTGTTGGAGTTACCTTGTTGCAAGCTATCTTTGAATTGGGATTCCTTTAGGTATTGTTTATTTCGTTATGCTAAGTTTTGATGTTAGGTCTCCTTTTTATTTGACTTTTAGGTTCCAGTCTATTTGTGTTCTTGGAGAGTGTAGGTATGTAGCGTACAGAGATAATTGTGTGGATTATAGGGGGCCTTGTCCTAATTGGTTTTCCCGGTAGGATTTGCCATTTTTTTCTAAGTGGAGGGGATAATTTCCACCCTCCCTTGATTTGGTAGAACCTTCGACCAACAGCGGTATCACCTTCATGTAGCCACTCAGGGATTTGGTTTGAGTGGTAGGTTGTGTGGGCTCATTTAGGATTATGTGCAATATGTTCCATTGCAACATCTTTTAGGGTCTCGAGGAGACCACTACCTCCATGCATTAGAATACGAAACAAGTTGTGAAAGAAATAGCAACTCAATACTAGTTCCTCCTCCATAACTATGGAAGCCATCATTAAGTTATCGGTCGGGGTAATTAACATGGAAGACAAGTTCACTCAATTACAAGGGACACTTGAATATTTCAACCTCAAGGTCTATCAAGAAGCGACCAACTCTATTAGTAATTTTTTTCATTGCTTCGAGTGTCTTAAACATCAAGTGGATAATGTCATTCACCTAGTTTTAGGGCCTGTCCCTCTCATGAATACGATAAATAATCTATATGTCTATGTTATCTACATGTGTGCTTATTTTTGGTATCTTCTTAAGAATTTACAAGATATTTGTAGTAGCTTTGTGTAATTCCCTTGTGTTCATTCCATGGAGCCATGTTGGTTTACATGTTATAGTTTTGTCTAGTATAGTGATGCTAGCTAGTTTAAGAATGAATGAAAATTTGTAATGGCTATATTGCTCTACCTCCTCGAAGAGATTTAATGAAATAAAAATTTATTTTCAGTTCAGGTTAATTTTTTTTATGTCTTCCCTAAAATCATATACATATCAATCCATAATATCATGAATAAATTAAAAATATATACATCTAATTTATTATTGTAAGAATGCATCTATAAATCTAAAATTAGAGGCTTACCATTAACATCATACAATGCACACACACACATCACATACACTTACACATATAAGCAAATCACATGTTTACATTGGATAATCATATATTCAAAATTAATACATTGGTCTATATTGGATCACAAGTACTAATGGGTCTAGTCAAACCTATTCAACAAGCAGTCAATATGAACTATAACAAAACATAGGCTATAACATTATCCACATCAATATAACACAATGAATAGCCTTCATCTTTCAAGTACATTAATATGCACGATCGTTGAATTGACATTAATATGCATAGTTTTTGCATTTAACCATGTTTAGCAAGTACCGATCAAATAATTTTCCATGGATAGGAATTAATATTAAATTCACTCTTCCTTTAATGCACCTCATAGAGTTTTTTGTTTGATATTTTTAATATCTATCTAATTAAGGTCAATCAATCATTATCTAAGGATGTCTAATTAGACTTGTCATAGTCTGACTCTTCTATGTTTTGACTCTTTCCTAGGAATATTTGTTGGTCAATTTTACTTGAAATATAGTAAAGATTTGTTAAAATTACAATTTTGAGTTGTGTAATCCACATAATCCAAATGCACCAAATTTTTTTGATGGTGCTTAATCCATATATGCGTTAAAAAACTCATTTTAAACAATAAAAAATCACAATCTAACACAAAATTGTATCATTTAAATCAAGCCAAAAAACAAAAAAAAAAAAACTAGACAATATCATTAAAATTAAACACCAAAACAAATCATTAATAGACAAACAACTAACAGTGGTGGAACACTAAAATAATAAAGTTGTAATTTTAATTTCCACCGTAAAAAAATACATATAAATTTCCACATTTAAAACTATACAAACATCCAAATAAATTGGTTGCAACCACACAAATTCCCACAATGGCCAAATAAACATATTTAAATGTCCACATATTTTTTTTTTTTTAATCTAGTATAATAGGTAACTGGTGAGAGTTATCCTGAACACACCCAGGATCAAATCCAATTGGCTGCCACTATAAAACTAGGCTAGGTGCAACAGCCTGCAAGTCACACACAATAGCAATTAACTTATGCCTCAACAAGAGTTGAGACGTTTGCTTGGGGGTCACCTACTCTTCTAGCCAAGACACAATTGGCCATATACTCAATGAGATTTGATCCTCCATCTCATGGGTTTCACCCAGCGAAACTTACCGTTAAACCCCATATCACTGTATTCCACATAAATTTTATTCTTTAAAATTAAGATATAACTAAGGTTATGTGAATAGTTGAGACCCCGTTAATATTAATATTAATATATGTAGGAATGCATTTCGAGATATCTAAATTAGTGCCTTCAATGTAGCAATGACTTCAAAATTAGTGTCTTTTAACATGTATCAACTGTATATTCATGTTTTTGTCACCATAGGCACTTTGGTTACGCTAAACTGCATCCGAAGAAATCATGGGACCAACCCTTTAACTTGCGGATTAAACTAGTTTAACCAATGATTAATTTAAGGTTTGGGTCAAACACATATGATTAGTCTTAAGTAGTTGATTAACAAAGATATTTGTTTATTGGCATTGATTGTGGAGTTATTGCTGGTACGCTGACTTTTGTACTCGCCTTGCTTTTCCCCTTCCCTCTCTTTGGTTATGTTAAACCCTCGTTTCAACTTCTCTCTATCGCGGTGAGGGATTGTGGTCCCTCGTTGGCCTGTTTGCGACTATGTCGAGCTCGGAAGAAATGCTTTGTCTACACCTGGCTATGGGTTCCTTTACCTGATGACGAGGTAACTTTGCCCACACTTGCTGTTTCATTACCTGGTTGCCTGGGCACTGTATTGGAGGCTTCGTCGACTTCGTGAGAGGGTTTAATTCGTTCATCTGTTGGCTCTTTAACCTTCTTCATGGTTACTGTTCTTTTCACTGTTCCCTTATCTTTCTCTACTCTAGTTCTCTGGTTAAGCTTCTAGCTATTGGTTCTCTGGTTGATGAATGAATGTTTTGTTGTCTTGGCAGGTCTCAGTCATAGTGGTTTTCCTCGGTTTCGCATGGTCCTAGAAAGGTAAGCTTACTTTTCCATGCTACAACTAATCTTCTCTGTTTTTCTTCATCACTAAGGTAGTCGCTCCTTCGTATGCAAGGTTTTCACTTGTGACTGTGACTCAGTCAGGGTTGCATTCCTCCAATGCTATAACTCCTTAGGTAAGCCGACACTTCCTACTCTGCTTGTCAACTTTCACATTTAGGTTTTCTCTTTTTTGGCAAAAAATGACTGATATGGTTCCACTGGTTTTATGTGGTAGGTTGGGGTTTTCTCCAGGCTCGGTCTCCGAAATGGTTGCAACCCAATGACTCTGGTTGGGTCATTCTCTGCTGCTGTTACTTAGTTTGTAGTCTTATTTTCTCTGTCATGACACTGGGAAGTCCCGATGTTCCTCTGTTTATTTTTCCTTTGCTATTGAGTGACCTTTGGCTCTGATTGTATGTAATTTCACCTGTGTTTTGGGCTTTGGTTGTATGTAATTTATTTTGCTTACTCTCTTGTGACCAATTAGGGTTCAACCCTAGCTTCGGGATTTGATTTTGTCTTGTATTACTCTGTTACTATCGAGCACTTTACACTGTTCTTTATGTACGCTAGAATTATATTTATAAAAGAGGAAGTAACAAGAAGTTTTTGTGTAAATGGGTTACCTCTGTTATAATTGCCTTCCACAGTAGTTGCATCCACGTTTTGTTGGGAACTGTCTGGTAGCTGTTGCTTGCTTTCTTACGTTTGGGAACTTTTGTTGTTGCCGGAACTCCGTGTTAGGAATACTGTATTATGGCTTCATTGTTCAAACTCAAGAACTATATCTCTATTTGCTAGGAAGGATATATAGAAACACACACTATTGTTTAATTGACACAGATAGTAATTAGAGGGGAAAAGAAATAAATATCATAGAGAGATTGTTTGTAGATGGATTTAGATACTCAAGTTTTGTAAATTATCTATTTTTGTATTATCTTACTGTGCTGGTCTTTCGAACCCCCTCAAAAATGTATTACATTGGCTTTTGTATTATGTTCATATAGTTACCCAAATTGTTCACAATTATTCTTCAGTTGCTTCTACAGTTACACAATTGATAACTATTTCGGGTTTTCTTGTGTTATAGGATATACAATATATATATTTTTTAAATGAAAAGATAGATGTAAGATAAATGAACAAAAAGACAAACAATGTGACGATAATGACCCTAATCTAACTGTATTGTTCCTAAATATCTCTTAGCTAATAATGAAATAAGAAACAAGTTCCTAAACACTGTTTTGATCAACAAACATAAAATGAAACCAAATGATAATTGAATCTATCCTCCTTAGCTGAGACCAAACACCCGGTCATCGTACCCTCAGCTGGATGCTCTTGCATTAGGCTGCTGTGGTAAGAAAAATTCATGACTCTAGTCCATGAGCTTCTCGACTGAGTAGCCCACCTGTTGTATTTGTCTGGCGTCAAGACATGAATTGTCCTCAATGGGATGGTTCTTCCACTTGACCAGGTCTCGCAGGTATTCCTTCTGCCAAGTTCACTTTGCCACCCAAGTGTCAAGGATCCTCTCGATCTCAAGGGGCTGAGCTGAAGGCATTTGTCTCATCCAAGTCTCACTCCCTTCTTGTGTGTCTCATGTAGGCCGTGTCTTCCTCAGGATTGGCAGTATATGGAAACAAGTCTGCCACATTGAAGATGGGCGAGATGCCTATTCCTGGTGGCAGCTGTAATTCATAAGCATTGGCTGAAAATTTTCAGAGAATTTGAAAGGGCCAATCTTCTTGTATTTCAGTTTGTTGTATACACCCCTAAGAAAATGTTCCTTGCACAAATGCATGAGGACTTCATCCCCCACATTAAATTTTACCTCTCGCCATTTCAGATCTGCCTGCTACTTATAATTTTGGCTATTGTCTTGCAACTTCATCTTTACCTGCTCATGTAGGTAATTCATTACTTTGGCGAAGTCTTCCCCATCAACACTCTGTCTTTCCTACTGTCCTAGATCTTGTAACTCATGCACTCCATGAGGATGCATGTCATATAAGATATGAAAAGGGCTGTGCCCCGTGCTACGATTGGGTGAGTCATTGTAAGCGAACTCTACCTGGGAAAGTACACGATCCCACATCCATGAATTTTCCCCGATCAAGTTTCATAGTAGGTTCCCCAAGCTCCTGTTTACCACATATGTTTGCCCATCAGTCTACAGGTGATAAGCAGAGCTGAAAATTAATTGTGTGTCCATCTTTTTCCACAAGGTGCGCCAGAAGTGCCTTGTAAATTTCACGTCCCTGTCGGAAATAGTGGACTTAGGCAGGCCGTGTAGCCTGATGATCTCTGTGAAAAATAAGTGGGCCACATGAGTGGCATCGTTGGTTTTTTACAAGGGATAAAATGTGCCATTTTTGAGAACCGATCTACTAATACCGTCACAGAATCATAACCCCGTTGCGTCCTTGGTAGACCCAAGACAAAGTTCAAACTGACTGAGTCCCACGGTCTACTCGAAATGGGCAATGGTGCGTAGAGTCCCGTATTCTAACTATTTCCTTTCTCCAACAGACACACTTTACATCTAGTCACAAATATTTGCACATCCCTTTGCATTCTTGGCCAATAATAAAAATGGTTGAGCTGATCTAATGTTTTGTCTATGCTGAAATGCCTAGCTAGAATTCCATTGTTCTTCTCCCGAATGATATTCTCTCTCCTCGAACAATCAAGAATGCATAATTGTCCCCCTTTAAACAATAACTTCTCCTGTAAATTATAGTCCAACCATGGACTATAGTTTCTCAGCAAAGGATTCTGACAGGCTTCATAAGCCTCTTTGAAATTTGCGTTAGTCTGATACAAGTCTTTCAAATGTTCAATGCCCAACACTTGTATCGTACTCTCCTATAAGAGCAAAGCTCTTCTGCTCAACGCATCTGCCACCTTGTTGGCCTGCCCGCTAATGTGTTTCCACACAAAAGTGAAACTCTGTAAATATTCGATCCGCTTAGCATGCTTATGATTCATCTTATGCTATTGCATCACGTATTGCAGCGCAGAATTACTAGAAAATAAAACAAACTCACTCCCCAGTAGATAGTGTATCCAATGCTTCAATGCTTGGACGACAACATAGAATTCTTTGTCATAAGATGAATACTTTTGCCTACTCTCATTTAACTTCTCGCTAAAAAATGCAACAGGTTTGTCTTCCTAGCTAAGTGTAGCTCCAATGGTCGTACCACTTGCATCACAGTGACCCTGAAAAATCTTGTTAAAATTTGGCAATCTCAGGATTGGTCTTTTTCTGATCTTCTTCTTCAATAGCTGAAAGATTTTCTCTGCTGCCTTGGTCCAACGAAAAGGCTGAATAGCCTTTTTTATAGTATTTAACGTAGGTGCGTAGATCTCACTAAAATTCCTCATAAATTTGCAATAAAAACTTTCCAACCCATGAAAACTACGTACCTCAAACAGACTTTTTGGGGATGGCCAGTTAATGATTGTTGCAATCTTCTCTAGGTCCATCTTCAACTCGTTCTTTGCAATCACAAACCCCAATAAACTAGTTCTTTTTGAAGAAAAGTACATTTTTTTAGGTTTATCAGTAGCTTATTCTATTGTAATTTCTCCATCACACTTTGAACATGTCGAAAGTGTTCCTCCTTAGTCTTGCTGAAAATTAATATATCATCAAGATACACTATTACAAACTTTTCAATGAACTCTTTCAGCATTTTTTTCATTAGTCGCATAAAGGTACTAGGGGCATTACTTAATCCAAATGGCATTACTAGCCACTCATACAGCCCTTCATTGGTCTTGAAGGTTGTATTACACTCATCCCCTTCCTTGATTCGAATCTAATGATAGCCACTCTTCAGATCAATCTTTGAGAAGTATGCTGCATGCTCAAACAGTCCATCATATCGTCCATCCGTGGCATTGGAAACCTGTACCTGATGGTAATCTTATTGATGACCCTCGAATCCATGCACATTCGCCATTCTCCTCCTTTCTTGGGAGCGAGAACTCTTGGAACTGCGCAGAGGCGCAAACTCTCCGTTATCAGCCCTTTATCTAGCAATTCCTGCACCTGTTTTCTGATTTCCTCGTTATCTTTGGGGCTTATCTGGTATGCTGCCTTGTCCGGTAGACTTGCTCTAGGTATAAAGTCAATATGATGACTGATACTTCTCTTAGGAGGCAATTTATCTTGTAGATCATCCACTACAATATCGCTGAATTCCTGTACGATTTTCTGAATTTCTGTAGGTAAATCAGACATTTCTATGTGCAAAGACATTGCTTTTTCCCTTCTCACAATAACATAGTTCACTTCGCTATCTTCAATCTGCCTCAAAAACCGTTTTCCACCCATTAGTAACACTTTCATCTCGCTGGTTTCTGCTGCTTCCTCCTCCTTGATGGGCACATGTGTATGCTTAATCCCATCTTTGACAAACTTGTAACAATTTTTCTTCCCATCATGCACTACCTTCTGGTCATACTTCCATGGCCTTCCTAGCAGTATATGACATACGTCCATTGGCACAATATCACAAACAACCTTGTCCTTACACCTACCAATATGGAACTCAAATTCACATTGTTCATCAACCAACAACTGATGGCCCTTTTGCAACCACGATACCTTGTAGGGATTGGGGTGCTTTAGCCACTTCAAACCCAACTTATCTACCATCTCTGTGGCATCTAGATTATCTGTGCTCCCACTGTCGATAATCAACTTGCAGAATTTTCCATACGACTTACAAACTGTCTAGAATAATGCCTTTCTTTGAGTTTGTTCAACTGTCTCCTTGGTTGGTTTCAACATCACTTTATTCAGAACTAAGGCTTCCCCTATTTCCAACACATTTTCTTCTTGCTGGGGTGGTGCCTTTGCTTCCTCTGGCTGTGCAACATATGCCCCTCTTTGATCACTTGTTCCACTTCAGGACACTCAAAAGACTTGTGCCCCCACTTGTGGCACCTGTAGCACTGATAGGCAACCCCCCTGCCTCGGCCATTTCCTCTTCCTCTTTGATATGGCCTTCTACCTTTGGTGCTATCTCCTTTTTCTGATGTCCCTAAAGTTTTGGAACTGCTGCCCTCTTCACTATTATTGGCAGTTTGTCCTCTACCATAGGACTATCCTCTTCCTCTGCTGGTTCCCTATCCTCTCCTAGCATTTTTTTTTTTTTTTTTTTTTTTTTTTTTTTTTTTTTTCTGGTGATCTTCTTCTCTACCTTCATGGCACTCTGTTAGGCTTATATTTTTTGGGGAAAGAATGCTGATCTCATCCAATATTTCCAATATCAAACCATTTACATACCTTGCTATTTTCCCCAGGGTGTCCTCCGTGTAGCCAACTCTTAAATTTACTGGGTATAATTCTTCAATATATTCCCTCACTGTCATCCCTTTTTGCCTCAGATTCTGCACTTGCCGATGCAGTGCAATCTGGTAATCTTTGGGCAAAAATCTGCCCTTCAACTTGGCCACCATTCTTGGCCATTTCTTTATTGGCAACTTGTTCATCCTTCTTCTTTCTACTTGGACACTGTCCCACCACAAGGGTGCGTGTCCTTTCAGCTTAGTTGCAACGAACTTAACTCTCCAATCTTCATTGACCTCTTCACATTCGAAATATTTGTCCAATTCAATGATCCAGTCCAACAGAACTTCTGTGGACAAGCTGCCATCGTAATTTGGAATTTATGGCTTAGGCTTATTGCTAGCCCATAGGACCGACCTCAACAATCTAATTTCCTGCCCTTCTTCATCTGATCCATCTATCACAACTATAGCTTCCTCTTCGCTGTCGTCTCCTACCTCCAGATCCCTTCTCCTTCCTGCTTCAACTGCCTCCAAACGAGCAGTAAGGATCCTAATTTCCTCTCGCAATACTTCCTCAGCTACTCTCCGAGCACGTCTTCCATGACCTCATCTTCCAACTTCCATTTCTCAGGAAAACTCCGAATCCTTGTCTGATACCACAATATGATGGGACTAGCCCTTTAACTTGCGGATTAAACTACTTTAACCAATGATTAATTTAAGGTTTGGGTCAAACACGTATGATTAGTCTTAACTAGTTGATTAACAAAGATATTTGTCTGTTGGCATTGATTGTGGAGTTATTGCTGGTACACTGGCTTTTGCACTTGCCTCGATTTTCTCCTTCCCGCTCTTTGGTTATGCTAAACCCTCGTTTCACTTCACTTTAGCATTTTTTATCTTCTCTTTGTTGTGGTGAGGGTTTGTGGTCCCTCGTTGTCCTATTTGCGACTGTGTCGAATTCAACAGAAATGCTCTGTCTACACTTGGCTATGGGTTCCTTTACCTGGTGGTGAGGTAACTCTACCCACACTTGCTATTTCATTACCTGGTTGCCTGGGCACTGTATTGGAGGCTTCATCGACTTCGTGAGAGGGTTTACTTCATTCCTCTATTGGCTCTTTAACCTTCTTCATGGTTGCTATTCTTTCCACTATTCCTTTATCTTCCGCTGCTCCAGTTCTGTGGTTAAGCTTCCAGTTATTGGTTCTCCGGTTGATGTATGAATGTTTTGTTGTCTTAGCACGTCTCAGTCACAGTGATTTTCCTTGGCTTCACTTGGTCCTTGTAAGGTAAGATTAATTTTCCATGCTATAGCTAATTTTCTCTATTTTTCTTCGTCACTAAGGTAGTCGCTCTTTCGTATGCAGGGTTTTCACTTGTGACTGTGACTCAGTCAGGGTTTTGTTCCTCCAACGCTATAAATCCTCAGGTAAGTCGGCTCTTCCTGCTCTGCTTGTCAACTTTCACATTCAGGTTTTTCTCCTTTTTGGCAGCAGATGACTGATATGGTTCCACAGGTTTTCTATGACAGGTTGGAGTTTGCTCCAAGCTCGGTCTCCGAAATGGTTGCAACCCAATGACTCTGGTAGGGTTGTTCTTTGTTGCTATTACTTATTTTGTAGTTTTCTTTTCTCTGTCATGACACTGGGAAAGTCCCGGTGCTCCTCCGTTTATTTGTCCTTTGCTATTGAGTGACCTTCGGCTCTAATTGTATGTAATTTTGCCTGCATTTTGGGCTCTGGTTGTATGTAATTTATTATGCTTACTCTCTTGTGACTGACTAGGGTTTAACCCTAGTTTCGGGGTTTGATTTTGTCTTGTCCTACTATGTTATTATCTAGCACTTTACACTGTTCTTTATGTACACTAGCATTATATTTATAAAAGAGGAAGTAACAAGAAGTTTTTGTGTAAATGGGTTACCTCTGTTATAATTGCGTTCCACAGTAGTTACATCCACGTTTTGTTGGGAACTGTCTTGTAGCTATTGCTTGATTTCGTATGTTTGGGAAATTTTGTTTTTGCTGAAACTTCGTGTTAGGAATACTCTATTATGGCTTCATTGTTCGAACTTAGGAACTATATCTCTATTTGCTAGGAATGATATATAGAAACACACACTATTGTTTAATTGACACAGATAGTAATTAGAGGGGAAAAGAAATAAATATCATAGAGAGATTGTTTGTAGATGGATTCAGATACTCAGGTTTTGTAAATTGTCTATTTTTGATTTATCTTGTTGTGCTCGTCTTTCAAACCCCCTCAAAAATGTATTACATTGGATTTTGTATTATGTTCATACAGTTACCCGATCTGTTCACAGTTATTCTTTAGTTGCTTCTGCAGTTACACAATTGGTAACTATTTTGGGTTTTCTTGTGTTGTAGGATATACAATATATATATATATTTTAAATGAAAAGACAACTGTAAGATAAATGAACAAAAATACAAACAGTGTGACGGTAATGACCCTAATCTAACTGTATTGTTCCTAAATATCTCTTAACTAATAATGAAATAAGAAACAAGTTTCTAAACACTGTTTTGATCAACAAACATGAAATGAAACCAAATGATAATTGAACCTGTCCTCCTTAGCTGAGACCAAACGCCAAATCATGGTACCCTCAGTTGCATGCTCCTGCATTAAGAAACTTCTAAGTTTGGATATAATTTCACTCTCTCACATTTAGAGAAAAGTGTGTGTATATTGGGGATTCATCTTTTCCCATATATTTATCATTTATTTTAAAAATATATCATTGAAATGTTATTGCAAAGTTTTTATTAATTTATTTCAAATTATACTTTATATGAAATTGTTTGTTTTATTATAATACCTTTTTAACCTTAGATTGTGTTGGAACAAATTATGTTAAAATTGTAATGGTGTCATTTTATTGACAAAAGTCAATCTATGTAAGTTTGAATAAATGACCTTATTTATACATGTTGTAAGATTTGTTGGTGTGGGTTTCTTGTATAGAGCCTAAGGACGAGGCCTAACTAAAATGGCTAGGTGTGTATGACATAAATATTTTTATATAGGTTACGTAGTAGGTTTTTTATATCGGTTATGTGGTAGGCTTTCTATAGTGAATTCATTTTATCTAAATATTATTTATGTAATATAATACTAATAATGGTCTAAAATGGCTATGAATTTAGGTCAAGAAAGGTAATGATTCCAGAAGAGGGGAAGAGGAAATGGGTTTATAGGAAACTAAAGCATTTTTCATATGTATTATCTCAATTCTACCATGTGACTTAAATGATGTCATCCACGTTTTTTGATTTATAAATCCAATCATTGGATGTATGTAAGAGATTGGTGGGAAACCATCTCATGTTATTATGACCAATATATAACTTATAAAAAATTATCCCAAGCACAATTATCATGGGGAAAGTGTAAGAGCACTTCAATCTTCATGTCAAAAAGAATGCTAATCATCATCCCATCAAGTCTCATATTACTATTCACCACATTCATTCTAACATTCTTGTGTACATGCTCTATGTTGTTTTTGTTGTATTCTCTATTGATCAACATTAACTAATCTAAAAAATGTTGAAATTAGCATTATGAAGAGGAAATTACAAACCTTGGATGAAATATAGATGGGTGTAGTTAAGAATTGGAGGAAAAAACATCCCCAAAGGATAAGTTGTTGATTGGAGAAAAGGAAGATATCCATTGTGTTGTGTGGGGCAGTTGAAAAGACTTTCATGGTTGTTTGATGGTTATGTAGTGCCCTTCTTAAAATTACATTAACTCCCTACATTAATACTCAAATAGTGCTAATTGTTTCCCTCTTAAAACCATCATCACCATCACCACCACAACAACAACATTAAATCACTATTTTAATATCCAAATAGTGCTAATAGTATCCCACTTAGAATTACCACCACGACCGCCACCATCACCATCTTATCTTCACTATTTATTATAACTATTACATTATCTATATACATACATGCTAATTAATAAGAAAATTACATTCATAATAATTTTATTTTCATTTTTATTTATAACAATAACAATAAGAGAACAATTTTTATCGAGGAGCAAAATACACAACAAAATTTTTAAGTATAAATATTTTTTTATAAAATTACCTATGTAACATTCATTGAAAAGTTTGTACCTCTTACAAAATATATAATTTTATAAGTGATTCTTCAACCTTAAAAATTGAAAAATTGTATAAGTACAATATTCTATCATGTAGGTGACATTTGACAATTTACCTTGTAATTTTTCCTAGACATAAACATACATCTTAAAATTATTCTTATAATTTCACAAATTCCTTCATTTAATAACCCACAATTTGTATTTGAACAAAAAAATGATGTTATATGAAAAGTATGTATTCAAAAAATCCTTATTTAGTTCTTCCTTTTATAAACAAACTAATAAAAAGAACAATATTAACAATCACATATTAAAAAGTATACAAAAATTATGATAACTTATCATATAGAAGAAGATTTGGAGGTGGCGGTAGTCCCTCTGAGGCAAGTCAAAAGATAAATTGGTCATGGTCAAAGGAGAATGTTATTACAAGTGGTTACCCTATCAATTCTTTGTGTCATTATAGTTCGCAGTTACCTATGGTAATAATCACTTTTATTTTGTTTATTTATTTTTTAAATGTATAATACTTTGTAAAAGTAAAACCAGAGATAGGTCTGTTTTAGTACTTATTGAATAAAGAAATGTTGGTGATTTTTATTTCAAAGAAGAGGTGTGTTATTTTCTTATTGTATATTGGTTAGTAATTTTTCAGGTAAATATCTATAAAGGAAATGCCTTAAGGAAAATACAATGGCCATATCTACATTTGTTCTTTCTGTTTTTTTTTTCATTTTTAGAAACTTAGTTATAAAAATAGAAAATTTTTCAATGTTGTTTCTTCTATTGTTCTCTAGAATTCATATTGGTTGGTTACATGCAACTATCATATGTGAGATTCCATTTCTAATTTTTCCCATATGCCACCTCCAAATTTGTGTCGGTTGTGAAAGGGGAAGTAGCAATAACTGGGTTTTGTAAAATGGGTATGGAAGGGTTCCAAAAGAACTTGCAACGTTAAGTAAATTACTTATGTAATGGAAAGAACTGGGGATTGGTCAAGATAAAAGTTCCAGAAATGGTGATGAAAGTTTTCAAGTAAACATGTTATTATTACCTATCAAATGCATAGCTCTATTAAGATATAAAACAATAAAATTACAAAACACAATTCATACTCCTACTCCTCCCATTTATAAGAATAATAAACCATTTTTTGCATTTAAGCTTACATGATATAATGTATGGTATTAAAAGCTTCTTCACTATGAAATATTGATTTATTGTATTTGTAGTACTCTTAGTTTTTAGTTGCAACAACTGCATAAGCAACCATAAAATATCAACCTTGTGTACATCCCTACTTTCCTGCATTCATAAGAAAATGGAAAATGTAAATAGAAAAAGAAAAAGGGAATTGAACCTAAACATATGATAACACCAATTTGTAAACTTGACCCAATTTTTCTTATCCCATTCACCCCTTTTTCCAAGACGAAATGGATGTCATTTAATACTCAAAACTAGTGAATCTAGTATATCAAGAACTCCACAACAAAGCTTACCTCCATAATAAAGTGTGCCTAGATCTTGTCATTGTGAACCTTCATAATACTCTTTAATGTTATGAGCCCCAAGCCTCAAATTATGTTAGGTGTTTCAAGGAACATCCCCTGTTCTTCCCACAACATTTGGCTTTTACTGGAGAAAATGTTAAGTTTTAACAATAAATAATATGTTGGTCATAGAAAATAACATCTTAGTCTGTAATATTTCAGTAACCTTTACAAGCATTTCATGGAGTTTATTCAAATTCTCCATGATAAGAGGACATGGTATTATTTAACCACCCAATTCAAATGTCCAAGTAGCGCACATTTAATGCTATTTATTGCAAGCACACTTCCTTCCTAATCAAGCACCTAAATAAAAAAGTAACAAAGGTTAGGCTTGTTATATAGAGAAATATAGAATCTTCAAAATTTTCTTGAGAAAATTTGTTAAAAGAGATCATACATACAAATGTATAGACTCTCATAAAATTAAATCCAAACGTGTCTATGTTCTACTATTAATGGTGGAAATATAAAGGCATGATAATTTGAAACAAAATCTAATATTTCAAGCAACAAATTCACAAAAAACCTAGACGAGTTTCTCTTTCTTTCACAAGGTGATATTACCATCATATTTATGCTAGAGTTTGGACCTGAGACATGGCTATATTGTATTTGATATTTTTTATTATTTTTGATATCATTTTTTAAGCAACTTTTTTTCTTCGATAAATTAGTTGAATGATGTAGGCTAGATCACAGTACTAATTTCTTGATCCCTTTCCTATACATTATTAGATTCCAATTCTATAAATATGTCCTCTGTTATAAGTACGAAATATGAAAACAAAATACTATGCAAATAACTATCATAAATTGAGTTTGTTGAGTAGTCCCTTATATAAGCCACTATATTGTTGGAGCAATTGAAGACCTATGAATACCTAGCAATATTATGCCTAGCATATATCTAGATATACCCAATAGTTATATCAATTTTCGTGCTCCTTAGGATCCTTTCCATAAATATAGTATTTTCATAGTGTATAGACCGATTCCCAAACTTGAATCCAAGGTAACAACCATGATAGAAACATCTTGAAATAATAATTCTTCTATGCCCCTTATGCTTTTTAAAACTCATCTCACAATCCCCTACTTCTAGATCTAGAATAATTAGTACACAAAATGTTTCTCCTTACTTTAATCAACTCTCAAAGAAAGGAAATTTTTTTATTACCATTTTCTTTTGTCAACCCCCAATTTATAGTTATATATTTACACACACACACATGATGTCCTACATTAAAAAAATCATAAATATAGTAAGGTCGATCTTTGAATGTTCACAATCAAACCATGGAAGATCCTTTATTTTTTATCATAACATAATATCTAGGTCCAACCTTACCATACTATAGTTTTCTCCTCATCTTTAATAGCAGGTTAGTTGAATCGACTTTAGTGGTACTGAATCGAAAATTCAAATATATGGCTAGGAAATTTGATGATTCAATTTTTTGTTTGAACAATTATTCCTATGTATCCATATAGGGGTTCATTATGGTTAATTCAATATTCTCATGCAATTGAATTTGAGTGAATTGAGGGCATGTGCCAAATGGAGAAACTATAAAAGAATATTTACTATTCTAACTAAGTTTAGAGAAGAAGAAAAAACACATGTTCTTCTCCTTATATGTTATGCTTATATGCACATAATTGTGCACATACTCCCATACCAATGTCATTGTAAACATCCCAGGGTCTGTTTTTTGTCATTCCACTGACAAGAGATTTTACCTCACTATAGACATATATCTGTTGCAATAATATGTTCTCTCATTCACTACAGCTCCATAATACCTTACCTATGAAATTATCAATAAGTTCCTATCATTATACTTAAGTTTGACACTAGTTAGTCAATTCTTACCAGTCATCCGATTATTCATTACATCCCTTTATGGCCTCTCCTTCTTAGTTACTAATTATTTACTTGAAAACTTACAAATTCAAGTCCACTATCATTTGACTCACACAGTGAAGCCACAGTTAAATCCTTTGAATGCTCTCATAGTTGTTTCATTCTTATTATCCAACTAAATTTCATTTAGATTTCAGTAAATGCAATTGATTCTTAGTGTGCAAGTCTAGTAGAAAAATTCTTAAAACCTACATAAAATCATACATATACAAGAATTTCATCACTATCATTACAACATTATAATTCACTTGAAGGTCTCAGTTGGGTACCTACTAAATTCTGGTAAACTTAGAATTTTCTTTTTTAGTTTTGCACGACTTCAAGTTGATTAATTACATTTACATTAAAAGTGCAATAAATTTGACCTGGTTATTCAAATCTCATGTATCATTCTCTGAGAAACAACTATGAAAATTTAAAAGAGAGTATAAAAAGAGTACTAATATAATAAATGGGGACAAGTAGGTTTATATATAAGGAAAATTATATATTAATTGAGCCAACCAATTGTGAGACAACCGCCAATTAACCTTACTACAATAACCTATGTGCAAAAATAGGTTATTGTCCTTTGACTTTCATTAGCTTTGACTACGCTCAAAGAAAAAAATTCATTATGGTTATGAAAAAACAATTTATTAGATGATGCTTCTACATGTAAGGGAATTTGCATCATATTTTGTCTCTCTTCCACCAACTACTACACAACATTGAATTTGATTTGAGATCCATTACCACCCAATGTCTTATTAGACTTTGTATATTAAAATTTATTTGTTCTATTCATTTCCACATTACCATATCCAGTTTTGGCTAATGGACTTAGCTTCTCTATTATGGATATAGTTTGTTTTGTAATATATGCAATTATCAAAATAATCAATGTACAATAGTATCACATAAAGATGGATATGTCTAAATCACTTTCCCATTCAATAAATCCAGACAAGCCACTAGCTTCCACTCGAAAATATCATATTGTTCACAACAATAGAATATATTGATCACTCATTCCTTAAAATGACTCCCTTCTTGAGAAGGGAAGTATTAGAATTACTTCTTGATTGGTCATGTTTTTCTTATGATAACAAACATAACAGTGGTGGTGTAAGTGTGTGGCCCTGTAGTAAGAACTTTTTTCGAGGTTAGGTTGGATTGGATCCCCGCGCGCGCTGTGCCCTGTGCGCTTCTGAACCCTCTGTGCGCGCTTGAGCCTGGCAGCTCTACTGCTGGGCAGCCCCCCGCGATCCCGAGCCTGGCAGCTCTGCTGCTAGGCAGCCTCCCCTTCGTCGTCTTCTCTTGCTGGGCCCCCTGCCCCTTCTGCCCTCTCTGAAACCCCCTCTGCGTTTTCAGCCCCTTCCTGCCATGAACTCCCCTTCCCAGGATCATGAGGATCTTGAAAAATCGTTCGCCTCGCTCATCCCTAAGAACGCCTTGGAGAAAATCCGACCTTCTGCTTCAAAATTTATCAAAAAACTGGATGAAATCCCTGAAGTCTCGCTCCCTCCAGCCCTTCCGAGAAGAGCGGAAGTTGCGCTAGCTGAAAGAGGCCTGGTTGGCCAGTTCACGAGCCTCTGGCCTTCTCCCCGCACTGTCCTTCGCTGGGTGGAAAGAAATTGGAATCAGATGGTACATGGAAAGATTGCAATAAGGTTTTGTGGAAGAGGTTTTTTCACCTTCCTCTTCGAATCAGTGGAGGACCGCAACCTGATCTTCCGGAACGGACCATATTTTATGGACACCAGAGGTCTCTACCTCAACAGATGGATGCCTGACTTCGACCCTGAGATGGATGTCCCCAACGCTGTCCCGGTCTGGGTTCGCCTCCCCCACCTGCCTCTACACTGCTGGGGGGACGAGTCAGTAAAAGCATTCGGGAACGCTGTGGGGAAATACATTGACAGATTAGAGCCCAAGGAGAACATGCATGCATGTGCACAGATCTGCGTAGAAGTCGATCTGGGGAAAGGGTTACCAGAGGCTATCAAACTCAAAGTCGATCAGTGGACGCATATCCAACAAGTGGACTACGAACAACTGCCATTCAAGTGTAAGGTATGTCATGAATACGGGCATTTCACAAATAGGTGTAGCAAATCTAAGTCAATAGAAATAAATAACAATGCAGAGAATCCAGAAGAAGTCTGGGAAACAGTTAAAAGGAAAAAATCAAACCCCCCTCCAGAAGCAGCTCCTAAGACCTCCTCGGATCCTCCCATTTCGCCCCCCCATCCTTCGGGATTCGATCCTTCTTTCCCTTCTTCCTCCAACCCTTTTGAATCTCTGTCAGCTGAGGATCCTCCCTCCCCTCCCCCCTCCCGAAAGGTCCCATTGAACCCCATCCTCCCCCCCTAAGCTCCCCTCCCCCCCCTCTAGTAGGAAGAATACTGACTAGGAACAAGTCAAAAGAGAATATCGCCTCCACAGACCCTCCTAGGAAAGCAGGAAGGAAGTCAAACAAAGAGATAAGGGATGAAACAGCTGCAAAAGAAATGGCAACGGGGACCCAACAACCAATGGACTCATTCTTAGACAGGACAAAAGGGAGCGGAGAGAAGATGAAGGAGAAATCAGGGGCCCACACTAAGCCAGGTAAATGATGAATCTGGTCTCTTGGAATTGTAGGGGGATGGGCTCCTCCCTCAAAGCAAATGCAGTCCGAGATCTTTTGAAATCAGAACAACCGGACTTCCTCCTACTCTAGGAGACCAAAATCACTGAGCAAGAATTTAAAGACAGCATGGAAAAAAACAGGAACTATGAAGGATTATCAATTAGTGCAGTAGGAGCTTCAGGTGGAATAGGGACAATATGGAACAAGAAGAAATGGAAACTCAAGGACTACAGGCAGAATAGATGGTGGATCAGAACAGATATCCAAAACACAACCAAGACAGAAGAATACTCAATATATAATGTCTACACTCCTCCTCATTTCAGAGAGAAAGCCTCTTGCTGGGAATCAATCTCCTCTGATCTCAGGACTGCTCAAGGAAAGAACATCTTCTTGGGAGGAGATCTGAATTTAATCAGAAATTCACAAGAGAAGTTGGGGGGGAATTTTTTTGCAGATCCTTCGAGAGATGCTCTGGAGGAAATTATTCAAACTCATAAACTAATTGACACCCCTCCCCAAAATGGTAAATACACCTGGTCAAACAAAAGGACAGGGAAAAACAATATCAAGGAAAGGCTGGACCGCATCTTGGCTCAAGACAAAATATTGGCAAACTTCCAAAGGATTCAAAGCTCAATCATCCAAGGTTACTTCTCAGACCATAAACCTGTTGCGCTGCACTTGGACAAAGGGAACTACCCGGGCCCGATTCCCTTCAAATACAATAAAGAATGGGACAGAAACGAAGGCTTCAGAGAGCTGATTAAAAATCAGTGGGCAATGGACATCATGGGCTCCCCACACTTCATCTGGGAGACAAAAATTAAAAGCCTCAGAACTACCATCAAGCAGTGGGCAAGACAATACGTAGCTGATCAAAACAGAAAGAGAACTGTCATTCAGAAGAAGCTCGATCAGCTCAACAATGAAAAAGAGCGCACCCAAGACACGGAAGAAGATCAAAGAAGGGAGAGCGACCTGCTCAAAGAATTATATAATCAGAATTGAAGGGAGGAGGAGGAGCAAAGGCAGAAGTCGAGATGCCTTTGGCTCAACTCGGGAGATAAAAATACCTCATTTTTTCACAACAATCTCAAGCTAAGGCGAGCTGGGAATAATATTGATAGGATTACAGTGGAGGGAAGGGTCATTTCGGATCAAGAGGAGATCAAGGACGCAGCGTCCAGACACTTCCAATCCCTCCTCACTGCTGACCCTAACTATCGAGAAAACCTGGAGTTCCTCAGCATTGTGAGAAATCAGATCTCAGAAACTCAGAGTGCAGATTTGGATAAGGAAATCACCACAGAGGAGATAGAATGGTCAATACTCAGCATGCCTCCAGACAAAGCACCAGGGCCTGACGGCTTTACAGTGGCCTTCTACAAAACTCACTGGGAAACCATCAAAAAGGATTACATTAGAATGGAAAAAAATTTCTTCTCCAAATGTAAAATGGGCAGCAGCATTAAATCCACCCACCTGGCCCTCATCCCTAAAGATACAAACCCCCAGTCGTTTGACAGATTCCGCCCAATATCTTTGTGCAACGTTTCCTACAAAATCATCACCAAGATTTTAGCAAATAGGCTCAAAACCATTCTCCCCTCCATCATCTCAGAGAACCAAGGAGGCTTCGTCCCTAGAAGACATATAACGGACAATGTAATTCTCATCCAAGAGGCTATCCACAACAGTATTTCTAGAAATGAGAAAGGCATGATCATCAAGCTCGACATGGCGAACGCTTTTGACCAGGTCAACCACTCCTTCCTAAAAGCTGTCATGAGGAAGTTTGGTATCTCTGAGCACTTCACCAGCAGGGTCATAGAATGCATCTCCGACATCTGGACTGCCCCACTCATCAATGGTAGGCCCTGCTCCGCCTTCAAGAGTTCTCGAGGCTTGAGGCAAGGATGCCCACTCTCCCCTTTCCTCTTTATTATCATGGCTAAGACTTTAAGCCTGCACCTTGAGAACAAAAGAAGGTTAAAGGAAATAACAGGGATAGACATTGTTAGAGGAGCCAAAGGGATCAACCACTCCCTGTTTGCGGATGACACCCTTTTAATAGGGGGCACCTCTAGTCTGATGGCAAGAAGGTTTAAGGAAACGCTGGATCTTTTCCTCCAATCCTCTGGAGGCAAGCTAAACAACAGCAAATGCATGATTTACACATGGAATGTTCCAAGACACATAACTCAAAGAATCTCCCTAATCATGGAAATCCCTGCCCAAGGGAATTGGTCCTACTTCAAATATCTGGGGCTGCCCTTAGCTAAGGAAAATGTCAAATTAGAGATATGGGTCAAGTTAATTGAAAAGTTGAGAGGGAAACTTCAAAGTTGGGGTATGTATTGGCTCAATCTAGCAGGAAGAACGACTCTCATAAAGGCTGTTCTATCATCCCTCCCAATTTATCAATTTGCTATCACTCTAGCGCCAGCAAGCATTCACAAGCATATGGAGCTGATAATCCGCAGCTTCCTGTGGCAAGGAGGAAAGCAGGATACGAAAAAATTCAGTCTCGTCAAATGGAGTAAGGTCATTCTACCAATAGAAAAAGGTGGGCTTGGAATCAGAGTCCCTAGGCTTGCAAACATAGCCATGGGATTCAAACTGATTTGGAGGATCATTAGTGAAAAAGGATCTTGGTGGACAGATGTCATTAAGAAAAAGTACCTGATCGGGGTAAATAGCAATATCCTTTCAGAAACTATCATAGATAGACCCAGCACCCCTGTTTGGAAGCTTATTAAAAAGTCCCTCCCCCAATTTAAACCTCATATCTCAAGAGCCCCGGGCAATGGGAGGGGAACCAGCATTTGGAATGACAGAATTATGGGCACGGAGGCAAGAGGAGCTCTCCCCAACTCCAGGCCCCTTCAACAATGGATGAAGCAGGATAATCAAAGAACTCTCTACGACATCTCACAGTGGGACCAGAATATGTGGAAGGACTGGAAAACTCTCGCCCTCCCCAACGACCTCAAGAACATCTGGACAGACCTCAAAGCCTCCCTCATTGGCTCTGCCCCCATTAACAGAATCACTGAAGACAAGTTCATTTGGGATCCTAGTGGAGGAGGTTATACGGTGAAAGATGGTTACAAAACCCTGCAGAACTCTCCTACAACTAACAACTGGCCTCTCCACAAAGTTGTATGGAAAATTGAAAGTTTGCCCAAGGTTAAAATGTTTAACTGGACCCTCCTGCATGGCAATATCCTCACAGCAGAAAACCTCAGGAAGAAGGGCATCCAAGGCCCATCTATCTGCTGTATGTGCAGAAATGCTGAGGAGAGTTGCAGCCACCTATTTATAGAATGTACCTTTGCTCGAATGTACTGGAACCTTATAGCATGCCCTTTAACCATTGGGGACCTTCCCAACCAGATTGCCAATCTTCAGAAAAGCTGGGGGAACCTTTTCCCTCAAAACAACAAAAGAAAGAATCAAGCACTAAGAATCTGGAACAGTATTCCCTCAAACTTATGTTGGCAGATTTGGATAACTAGAAACAAGTGCATCTTCAATAACAAGAAGCCCTGCACCACCAGAACAATAGCCAAGACAGTTGCGCTCATATCAGAGATCATAGAAACCAATGGCTACTCTCAGATGGGCCCGGAACAGACAGAGGCAAAGGTTCAAGAGTGGGTGAATAAATTCAATATAGAAGCAAGAATCAATAAGAAGCCAATCACAAGTCAGGGAGACCAGGAATGGAAGCTGAGAGGAACCAAGCAGGAGGTGGAAAACTGGATCCAAAAGCAGAAAAGGCCAACCCTTTTCTTTGACGGGGCTTCTAAAAACAACCCAGGCCAAGCTGGGGTTGGGGGAATCATCAAAGATCCTCAAGGGAAAACTATGGTTAAATATGAATGGGGTCTCGGAATCATGTCTAATAACAGAGCTGAGGCCTATAGCCTCCTCCTGGGAACTACCATAGCCAGGAAGTTAGGTTTCCAAAACCTCCTCATCCTGGGAGATTCGGCAATTATTATTGCCTCTATGTCTTCAGGGAAAGATTTCAGGCAGACTGCCCTCAATAGAATTAGAGACAGGATCATGGAGAATACAAGGAACATGAGAGGAGTCTCTTTTAAACACATCCTCAGGGGAAACAACATGGAAGCGGACTAACAGGCCAACAAAGCCACAGGAAGACAAACTGGACTGGTTAAAGAGAATGACCGGGAGTATGAAAAAATCATCCCTTAACCAGACTCTCCCTCCCAGAAATCCAAGTCACCTCAGGCACACTCACAAGCTGATCTGCTCCTCCTCCAGAACGACTCACGATGCCTCTCTCAGTACCAAAAGACCAGACAGACAGATCATGATTAAAAACATCTCTCAAGATTGGGCAAGGACTAACGTGTTAAGGTGCAACAATTTTCATCTGCAGAACAGGGCAGTGAATGTCAGTTGGCACATTCGGGGCTATCACCTCAGTAGAGCCTCGGACAGAAGAGCCATCATTTTGAAGGATCTTCCCTCTCCCGATATCCGATCTGCGCAGAACTCGGCTTGGCATCGTGGAAGGCACTCTGGTTCTATTAATAGCTGGTCGATCGAAGGCTTTCTCACTTTTCAGTTCAAGGAGAAACCTTCACACTGGGTTTCTTCTAAGCACAGCTCGATCGTGGCTTATCGTGCATCTTTACAGCGTGACTCTCCTCCTGGTATTTCGCTTCTGGTAAAAGATGGTCGCACTGTTTCTCTCTATTTCTCTAATCTTTTGTGCGCCTGTTTTTGCAGAAACTCAATCTCTACAGCTCTGAGGCTCAACCCCTTTCCCCAGCTTTCCTCATTCCCTTCTCTCCAGCTCCCCTCCTTCATCGCTTTTCCCTTTCTCCTCTCCACTCTTTGTCCAGCCATGCGGGGTTCCTTTCTGAACGTGGATTTTCACGCCTCTGTTCTGTTCTATTCAGTTTGCACAGTGCCTCTGTTTTTCAGTGCTTTGTTTAATGTTGTCCGCACAGTGCCTTTGTATATTGCTGTTAGCACAGTGTCTCTCCTTTCCATAATCCTTCGCGCCCTCCTTTGCAGAATCTCAACCCTCCAGCTCAGAGGCTCCTCCTCTTTCCCCTGTATCCCCCTCTCCCTTCTCACAAGCTTTCCTCCCTTTCTGCAACCTCCTTTCTGTTCAGTCTCATGGGGTTCCTCTCTCATCATGGCTGAGCAGCCCAGACAGCAAGCCCCTCAAGAACCCAACATCAACATCGACAGGCTTTTCAATAAGGACTGTACCATGTGCAAAACGCACACTTTCATGATCAACAGGCTCCGGAGCTAGCTCAAGGAACTCAAAGAAGACTACGAATCAGATAACAGGTCCAAGAGAAAGAAGCTTGAAAAACAGAAGGTGGAGATTGAGAACCTCAAAGGCAGATGCTCACACCTGGAAGAAGCTATTGAGCAGATAAGAGCCCTCACTCAAAGTTTTCATGCAGAAGCTTCCACGAAAGCTAGTGGCGCTCGAAAAGAGCCTCCCCCTGACTTCTCGGCCACCCAAAAAACCCCTTATGGTCTGTAATTTCTGTTTACTGTGTGGTAGTTTTGTCAGACAATATAGCCAACATCTTTTTACTTCCAGTTACTACAGCAGAAATGAGGACAATGGGTCTGCGTACCCGATTTTGCTCCTCCCTGCCCAATCTTCGGATAGCTATGTAATAGATCTTTCACTTTGATTTTATAATACAACAGTAGCCGACCTTGTTAAAAAAAAAACAAACATAACAGTGGTGATGCTTTTTGGAGGTAGAAAAAAAGTGACCCGCTTTTGAAAAGTGGTGATGCTTTTTAGCATAGTTTTTGACACTTCAATTTTTTTTATGTACATTAGTTTTTAGAATGTTAGTGATTTGCATGTTGATTTTAAAAAGTGTTGATTCTACATCAGGGTTTTTTTAAAAGACCTATTTTTTGACTTTAAATTTTCTAATGTATTAAATGTGAATAACTATTTTATAAATTTAAGAATTTTTGAAGTGGTCTTCTTCTTCATATTTTCTTGTTTTTATTTTTTTGCATAGTTAAAGAAGAAGGTCGATATTTTAAAGTTTCGATATTCTACATATTTATATATCGTTAATTAATTTTTCAATGCACATCAAACAATTGTCTCTAAAAAACAATAATTTTTAACAATTGACATAAAAATAACCATTTTTAACATAAATATAACTAAAAAATTACACATTTTGATAATTGTTTGCTAGAAATGACATGTCAAAATCACAATTTTTAAAGAAAAATTTAACAAAAAAAATAATATTAGGTTTTTTTTTTTTTTTTTAAATAATGAATTTCATGTCAAAAAATAATAATCATCACTGTGTTTTCAAAAAATAATGATTCACATAAAAATTAAAGCGAAAATCACATAATACAAATATTGAACACATTAAAACATTAATTGATTGCTTATTCTTCTCATAAAATGTCAAAGTCAAAAACATTACAAGTATAATGAATTAATAGTTACAAAAAATGAGCTTGATTTCCAAGCATAAATTAAATTTAATCAACAATATCACGTAATCCAAACTCTTCATCCTCTAGAGTTTCATCATTGTCTTCTCCCACAATATTTTCTATTTCATTTTGCTTGTTTTCCTCTTCTAATGGATCTGTGATGTCTGCAAATCTCCCAATGTATGCCTTTCCAATCATTCCATGTAATGGTGGTTGAGGTTCCTTTTCCTTTTTTGCCACACGTGTTTCATTAAAATCCCCTTTCTTCAACCCAATATCTTGCATTACATCTGAAAGAAATTGAAGAGCATTAACTCTTTGCTGAATAAATTTGCATTGTACTAGATATTTTTCCAATTGCAATGCAATTTCTTCCTTTTTGTAAGCAACATGCTAGTGTTGTACCTAATTATCAAGCACAAAATAAATAATGAAGTAAATTAGTATAATGACATACAATTAATAAAGAAGATATTGAAATTCAATTCTATATAATAAAACTTACCTGCGCCAGAAAATAAATCCAGAACCCAATCTCTTTTATATGAACATATGTCTATAAGATAGTTAATCAATGATTGTGGTTTTTATGACTGTTAATTATCTATCCTTTTGCTTCTTTGTCTTCATATGTTAGTTTTTTCACAACAACATCATAAACCAGTACTTGGCTATGACTCTTTCCATCTACCCGATTAAAAAGCATAGGCATATAGTTATCATCTTTTGCCCAACTATCAATATGGATGAACTCATAATAATTTATAAATGTTGACCTTCATGGTTACGAAGATTTAAATTTTTCCTGTAACATGAAATAGTAAAAGTTCATCTAACTTGTACATAAATGAATTTTTTAACATTAATCAAACATACATTTTCAACATCTTACCATGTAAGCTGCATCCTTGAGTTTGTTTTCCCCTTGAAGTTCGAAAATAACATTGCTAATTATGTGTCTAAATGAAATGTCACAAATCTCCATAACGATGATGTTGTGACTTCTACAAATCTCACAACCACTTTAATAAGATCTCTATAAGTATAAGGGTCACTATCATAGTCAACATTTGGGATATTGAAACCATGGGGAATATCTGCAATAACTAGGGAATAATCCCTTTTAGGTATGAGTTTAGCAATGTGTTAATTGTCGCCTTGTATTACTTGATATTGAATAGTGTCAAGCCCATTCCAAATGAAATGAGTAAGATTTGAATCAAGTTCAACATTCTTAAGACGCTACTTCTACAATCTTTCGATCTTAATTATTTCAATAAAGGTTTTGAAACTATCTAGTGCTCCATTTGCATCCTTCCTCATCTTTAATAAAATAAAAAAATATATGTATAAGTTATCAAATAAAAATAGTATACAGATGAATAAAAATGAATGTATAAGTCAACATATCTTTCTAAATGCAAGATAAAAATCTTTTAGTATTGATGTAGAACTTGAATCTAGATAGTTGCGTACAACATCATCCCAACTATCTTCATTGAACAATTTAACCATTTGTTCCTGTATGTTCATGTAAACTTTGTGACTGAATAGATAAAGTAAAGAAAATTAATATAATGATATGTATAACAAATACTACCAAGAAAAATTATATTAAAAACAAAATTATAATCTAGAAATAAGTGAAAATAATTCAACAAACTTACTTTTGAAATTCTTCAGACATTTCCTCCAATGATAATTCCCTTGACCTCACACGACATAATATTTCTTTGACAAATTTTTCATCCTTCACTCCTTGCATTTCTCTCCAAGGTGTGATAGTCATATCTTTTGGAAGCTGCTTCATTTTAGGACATGATTTACTATTTCTAAGTCTGGTTTTTAATGCCAATGCTCTCCCACATGCTAAAAATCTCATTAATCAATTCCCATATCTCTCAAGTTATAAATTCCAACTGGATAATGTTATCAATACTTTTGAATATATGAGTATTTACTATGTCACCTTTTGAATTGATTTTCTCCTCAATTTGATAGCCTATTTCCATACAACATTACTTTTGGAAATCTACAGTAACACTTATCTTATCCCCACCACATTTTTCTTCCAATTCACTATGAATAAATCTAACCCTTTGGATGAAATTCATAAGCATCCTATATTCATTATCCGAATTATGATCCCATGCCAATAACTTTTCTTCTGTATCTGATAAAACAACATAAATGATACATTTCATTGTTTCAAAACTTGGGTTATTGGGATATTCCTCCATGAATTTCCTTGATCTTCTACCTAATGGTTCCCCCCAAGCACATAATAATTGTTTCAAAACATTTTGACTTATCAAATGCTTCTTTGTTGGGAACTTGAACTGGATCAACAAGAAGCACATAATTAACCACATGAGCATATGGATTGTACCTCGTCCATGTCTTCAAGTTATGAACATGTAAGTAGTGTGGCTTTCTAATTTGATATTTACATTGTCCTTCACTTGCCTTATAGATTTGTCTCACATTAAGGTAGAAGGTACGACCACCCTCAATTAAGTTTCTCTTTGTCAAGTTCTATCAAATGGCATTTTGTTTTGTTTTAATAATGTCATCCTCTAAATCAGCTCCTGATCTAATGATGTCCCTTCTTTCTTTTGAAGTTTCACTAGGATGTTCACTATTGGTAATGACTACTTGAGAATGTTCAACTTTACTTTTCTTCCGCCTAACATTATCATCATTAACTAGAACAAAGACATTCCTGGGCATTGTTACTTTTTGTCTTTTATGGCTCTTCTCATTTCTAACTTCAGTTCCAATGTCATCCTTAGTAATGAAAACATATTATTCAGTGTCAGTTTCAATTTCCTCATCTTCAAAGTAACATGTTTACCTTCGCTAGATTTATCCACTAGAGGCATGTTTTTCTAATCTCTTGGATGTAGTTTTGTAGCATCATGAATTACTACTTTTTGCTTGTTTGCCATATCTTCCTCTAACCCTGAGTAGAAACTATTGACAACCTTTATAATATCTTTCTCTATGAAATGAATGCCTCCCAACATAATTGAAATAATTTCAACAAAATTTTGTCAAGCAAAATATCATATGTCAATAAAGTTGGCATTATGATACAGGTGTTGTCCTTGATGACAAGTCACATAGATGAAAATTCACAGTGCAATAGGCTAAGAACAAAGGATTACAGATTAGACTCTAGAGATTGAAGAAATAGAGTGGTTTAAGAAGTATATGTTGGCTCGTTTTGTTAAAAGTGTGTATACACGCTAGTTTGGCACATCAAAGTAGCGTATACATTATGAAATATGATATTTGAAGTTGCAAATGGTTCTGGTTATTGTTGCAGAGTTCTCGGTCCTGCTCTGTGTTCTGGGGACTGTGTTCTGGTGACAATGTTCTGAATGTTTAGATTGATTGATTGTGATTTGCTTCAGTGATGATGGGTTTTTAGTGATTTTTTGTATTGCAGTGGTGATTGATTTTGAGCTTCAATGTCACTGACGGATCCAGCATGAAAATTTGAGGAAATGAGGCCTTCAGATTGTGGTTTGGTGTTCTAAGAGGATCCAGTCTAAAAAATTGTGAAACATGGTCCGTGGAGGAAGAGATAAGGTTGTAGCCTTCTGTAAGCTGGTGCCTACATACTGGTAAATATATTGGCCAGTACAAGAGCCAGAGGGTTGGAGCTCCCTTCTAGTAGCAGCTAGAAAATGAGTGAAGGTTGGAGCCTTCTCTAGGCTAGTGCCTATGTACTAGTAAACGGATTGGTTTGTACAAGAGCTAGGGGATTGTAGCTCCCTTCCAGTAGAATCTGGAGAATGAGAGAAGGTTGTAGCCTTCTTAAGGTGGGTGCCTATGCACTGGTATGAGTCTGCACTAGTACAAGATCGTAAACCAATTTTTCTTATATTAAAAGATGACAACAACAGGTGGTGTTTGTCCCGCATTGGGTTTCCACCTTAAATCTTGGTGTTCATGTGTGTTGGTTATGTGTGATGGTTTATTCTCTTATTACTGCACATGGTTACTATTTATATGGTTAATGAAGTACTACTCCACTGATTAAAGATCAACATATGATGAATTAACTGAATCATAAGTCTACTGAATATATGCTAGTTTCTTTAAAGACAATTGCATGTACACGCGAGTTACCTTCATTGAAGTAGCATATATAAATTTGAGTATGAAAAGAAAAAGTTATTCATTTGATAAATGTTGATTCACCTGCATTTAGGTGATTGATGTATGTATGAGTCATTGGTCTTAGAGAAGTCATACTCACTTAGTTGAGTTATAGAATCATGTTATTCTTTTGAAAAATATCTTTGTAGACTCTACATGTACTCAGGGGGAGCATGGACAACATAATGTATATCAAAGGGTGAGAATATCTTGGTTTGGCCTTTGCCCTTGATGTCAAAGGGGGAGAGTATCTTGGTGTTGTGGTTGCCATCAAGTCCAAAGGGGGAGATTGTTGGCATTATGATACAGGTGTTGTCCTTGATGGCAACTCACATAGATGATAGTTCACAGTGCAATAGGCTAACAACAAAGGATTATAGATCAGACTCCAGAGATTGAAGAAAGAGAGTGGTTTAAGAAGTATATGCTGGTTCACTTTGTCCAAGCAATGTATACACGTGGGTCCATGAGACAAAAAGAGTGTATACGTATACATGCACCCTCACAAGAGGAAAAACACGTACAGGTTGGAAAATCAAGGTTTTGGTTCGATGTATTGGTCTGAGGTATTTAGTCCGAGGTATTTGGTCTGACGTATTGGTTCAAGGTATTTGGTTTGAGGCATTGGTCCGAGGTATTTGGTTCAAGGTATTAGTCCTAAGTGGTTTTGGTCTGAGGTATTGAGAAAGGCCTAAAACTATATAAGGAGGAGATGATCAATAGGCAAGGGTGTGTAGGTGAATGGATTTCTGTGGTATACTTCTATCTAAAGTATATGTTATGTTGCAAGGGCTATGATTATGAGATAATCTGAAATATTTTGTGCACCTTGGATACAATGTTAGATCAGGATCATAAGAATTGAAATGACTTATCATTTCATGATCTGATGTTGATTGGGCTAGATCTAAATACTAATGGATGCTTTATTCTGTAAATGTTATGATCTGGTTATGATTAAAGTCTTGAACAATTGTGAAGTTTTAAGTTAGTATTTGCAAATCTATATGTTGGTTGCTTTAAATACAATTGTGTATACACACGAGTTACCTTCATTGAAGTAGCGTATATAAATCTGAGTATGAAATGAAAAGTTATTGATTCGATAATATTGATTCACCTCCCTTCTCAGTATTATTTCCAACAATTGGTATCAGAGCAGGTCCTTCAAAGAAATCTTGAGCGCTTTAAGGGAGATATTTCAAAATGAGCAATCACGAAGGCATGGGATCTATCAGACCACTAATCTTCAATGGGAACAACTTGGTATATTGAGAAAAATGAACTAGAGCATATCTTCAATCTTTTGGAGATGATGTTTGGGAAATTGCGGAGAAAGGATATCAATATCCAGCAGTAGTCCCCACGGATCCAACAAAAAGGAAAACATATGAAATCAATGCCAAAGCTATCAACGCCTTATTGGGAAATCTATCAGAATCATAATTCGTCAAGTCATGTAGCTCAACATAGCAAAGGAAATATAGGACATAATCATTCAGAGCTACGAAGGTGACTCCTAGGTAAAACATGCTAAACTACAAACTCTCAAAATCCTATATGAAACTCTCAAGATGCATAGTGATGAAATTATTTCTGGTTATTTCTTGTGAGTAGATGGTATTGTAAATCATATGAGAAATCTGGGTGAAGAGATAAAGGCAGCTAGTTTAGTTGAGAAAATTTTGAGATCTTTGTCTTCTAAATTTGAGTCAAAAGTGTCTGCCATAGAAGAAAAATAGGATCTTCAAACTGTTACTGTGACTCAACTCCATGGAATCCTAACTACCTTTGAAATGAGAAAAGGAGGTCCATTAGATATAAGAGAAGCCACTTTTAAAGCATCAACAAAGGGAAAAGAAAAGGAAGGGAACAATCCATCATGACACATTTCAGAAGAAGAATATGAGGCAAATTTTGTCAAGAAGCTTCAATGGGGTTCTGAAAGATTCAGAGGTAAGCTAGCATTCAAATGATTTTCTTGTGGTACAGTTGGTCATTACGCTGCTAAATGCCCTCATGTCAAAGGAAAGATGTCTGCAAAAGGTAATAGAAGTTATTATACTCAGGATGATAGTGATGGCTTGTCCAATAGTGATGAAGATGATCAAGAAATTAAACTACTCATGGCGTATGAAAATGATGCCTTAGAAAAGGAAGATTTCCTTAAAGAAATCAATCAACTCAAAATCAGTTTGGTAGAAATACAGTCATAAACATAGTGACACATCAACTCACTGAAAAGGACAAATACAATGAAGTGTTAGAATGTGAAGTAGTAAGTCTAAGAAAAGAACTTGAAAAGAAAAAGACTCTGAATTTTAGATTTTCTAAAGGATCGGAAATGTTAGATGAAATCATCAAAGTTTAGCGTTCGCCTATTATAAAGACTAGTCTTGGTTTTCATGAAGGTGAAGGTAGCTCACAATATGAGGTAAGGAACTCCAATTCAAAAGTTGAAATGCTCAAGAAGGAGATAAAAGGTAAACCCCATCAACAACCAAGGAAAGAAAGACTTCAAAGAAAAACATTTCCACCTAACTATGGAAGGGATGATTGTTTCTTTTCTCTAACAAATAATGTTGAATGCTTTAAATGTCATAATTTTGGACATGTTGCAGCCAAAAGCATAAGTAGAATGGTTCAAGACCGTCACATAGAAAGATCATCAGTTTCCAGGTACTTTAAGGGATATTGTTTTGCTTGCAATATGTTTGGTCACAAAGTTATTGATTATGATAGAAGGAATATGAAACATATAAGATGCTATGCATGTAACAAGTTTGGACATAGAGCAAAGGAATGAAGGAGAAAATTTCAGCCACCATACCAAATGGAGCAAACATCATCACAATCCAAGGTATTGAGGAAGAAGGAATTGTTGTTAGAAAGATGTGGCGCAACTCATTTTATAGACATAACAGACCCAAGGGGAGCTGAAAGTGTAAAAATTCAATGTTCCAAATCTCATACACAATTATTATGAAGAGAAATCACGTATATACCCAAGATAGAAGCTGCACAGTCACGTATATGATGTTTTGAAGAAAAATAAGTGAGACGAACTCAAGAAAAGGGGTCTGATATGGTTAAGTCAATTATCAATTCTGTTCTGATTGATGATGGTTACATTCTACTGATGATATGTGGAAGTGTTTTTGGCCCTCATATGTTGTTAATAATTTGATGAATAAATGGTTGATGATGATGTCTTGATGATTCTTACTAACAAATGCAATGATCAGATCTGATAGTAAACAATTGGCACAGGTTCAGGGGGAGCATATATTTCTAATAATGCATTATTGGCACTATATTAGAAGACCTTGGTACATGATGATAATTATATTTCTTGATCCACATAGTAGTTTGATTCAAGTGACTCTTTTGATGATGGACATATACAGGTTGTTGATCTTGATGTTGTTGATAGATGCTGATGGTGCATATCATATATGGTGTATGATAGTTGCTGATGACTATCATGGTCTTGTTTATATTTTTGGTCCTTGTTATAAATGTCATGTATATCATTTTATGTAAAGGTCATGAAAATACCTAATTGGTAACCCCACTATGCATGCAAAGGATGACGTAATAATTGCTATTTCAATCATGTATAAATATTTGGTATATCCCCACTTGGTTGGGTGGATGAGTCAAATTTTGTGTATCCACACTTGGTTGGGTGATTGATGTATGTATGAGTGATTGGTCTTAGGGAAGTCATACTCACTTAGTTGAGTTATAAAGTCATGTTATTCTTTTGAAAAAAAACTTTGTAGACTCTGCATGTACTCAAGGGGAGCATGGATAGCATTAATGTATATCAAAGGGGGAGAATATCTTGGTTTTCTCTTTTCCCTTGATGTCAAAGGGAGAGAGTATCTTGGTGTTGTGGTTGCCATCAAGTCCAAAGGGGGAGATTGTTGGCATTATGATACAGGTGTTGTCCTTGATGGCAACTCACATAGATGACAGTTCGCAGTGCAATAGGCTAATAGCAAAGGATTACAGATCAAATTCTAGAGATTGAAGAAAGAGAGTGGTTTAAGAAGTATACACTGGTTCACTTTGTCCAAGCAGTGTATACATGTAGGTCCATGAGACAAAAAGAGTGTATACGTATACATGCACTCTCACAAGAGGAAAGGCGTGTACAGGTTGGAAAATCAAGGTTTTTGGTCTGAGGTATTGGTTCGAGGTATTTAGTCCAAGGTATTTGGTTTGAGGTATTCGGTCTGAGGTATTTGATATTGGTTCGAGGTATTGGTCCTAAGGGGTTTTGGTCCAAGGTATTGAAAAAGGCCTAAAACTATATAAGGAGGAGAAGATCATTAGGCAAGGGTGTGCAATTGAATGGGTTTCTGAGGTACACTTCTATCTAAAGTATATGTTATGTTACAGGGGCTATGATTATGAGATGATCTGAAATATTTGTTGGCATTATGGCACAGGTTTGGTACAGGTTTGGCTCGATGACATAAGTGTTGTCCTTGATGGCAACTCACTCAAGTAGCAGATCACAAGTTCAGGCTCTCAAAATAGTAGAAAATGAGAGATCCACAGGTTCCTGATTCACAAAGCTACGGTCATCGGCGGGTTTGACAGGTATGTTGATCAAAAGGTGTGGACATGTTGGTAGGTGTACCGAACAAAAAGTGCAGACGTAAAGTACACGCACCTTCATGCAGAGAGAAACGCGCGCACGTGGGTTGGTCCATGGTATTTAGTCCGACATTTTTGATCCTATGGTTTTGGTCCGTGGTTTTTGCATCTAAAGTATTGAACCCAGGTTTTGGGTCCCTAGTATTGGATCTCTATGGTTTTGGACCATGGTTTGAGAAAGGCCTAGACTATAAAAAGGAAAGGATATCATTTGGCTGGATATAGATGTGTTGAATATCTTAAGAAGAGAAAGATCTGAAATTCTGGTGATTGGTTGGTGAGTTACAGCTCGACTTGAATCAAGAAAAAAAACTCTGAGCATTGCAAGACAGATCTACAGATGGGTTGAGATCTCTTTGGCACATGATTAGATCTGTAAATATAATATTCTGGGGTATAATCGAAGTCTGATAAATTATCTATACCCAGAGGTTCGCAGGCTAGACACAGCGCAGGTGCGGAGGTCCGCAGGTTCGACATAGCGCAGGTGCGGCAGTCCGTAGGCTAAATACGGTGCAGGTGCGGAGGTCCGTAGGTTCGAGAACAGCGCAGGTGCGGAGACCCATAGGCTTGAAGCCATGGAGGTGTGGATATCCACAGGTTTCTATTGGTGAAGTTGTAGACTTTTCTTGAAATATGTTTTAGCTGCTTTTGTCTATTACTGTAGTGTTCAAGGTTCTACATTGGTGTCTGGTTGCTGTGTGCTAAGAAATTATTGATTCAATATTTGTACAAGGAAGTTGGTCGATTGCAGATCTATTTGATGTTTGATTGATATTCATGGATCCAGTTTGAAAATTTATGAAATGTGGTCCTTGGAAGAAAAGAGAAGGTTGAAGCCTTCAGTAGGTCATCACCTATGTACTAGTACCTCAGCTAGTACTAGAGCTAAGGGGGTTGTAGCTCCCTTCCAGGAGAGTCTAGAGAATGAGAGAAGGTTGTAGCCTTCTGCAGGTTGAAGCCTGCGTGCTGGTATAAGACTGCACCAGTACAGAATCATTGTAAAAATAAGTTTCTAATTGAAAGAAGATAAAGACATATTGCAGCAGGTGGTTTTCACCCACATTAGGTTTCCACCTTATATCTTGTGTTCTTTGGTGTGACTGTCTGCTCTATTTTTCATGTTCCTGTTTATTGTTATATGGTTTTGACACACAGATTAATGATCAACATCTGAAGAATAAATTAAATTATAAGTCAGATCTGCAAATAGTTGTATAAATTGAAAAAGAATTTGATAATACTAATTCACCCCCCGCTCTCAGTATTGTTTTTAATAATTGGTATCAGAGCGGGTCCTTCAGGAAAAGCTTGATTGCTTGAAGGAAGATCTATCATCATGAGCTACTACGAAAAGGAAGCATCTATCAGGCCACCAATTTTTGATGGGAGTAACTTCGTCTATTGGAAGGTAAGAATCACTGCCTATCTTCAATCTCTTGGTACAAAAGTTTGGGATATTGTGGAAACAGGATACACATGTCCATCAGCAAATCCTACAGATGCAGCTAGTAAGAAGCAATATGAAACAAACGCAAAAGTTGTCAATACTCTATTAGGAAGTCTATCTCAATCAGAATTCGTCCAGGTTATGCAACTCAAAAGCGCAAAAGAAATATGGGACAAGATCGTTCTGAGCTATGAAGGAGATGAACAGGTAAAATGAGCAAAATTACAAACTCTTAGAATTCAATATGAAAGTCTCAGAATGCATAATGATGATAGTGTGGCTAGCTATTTCCTATGTATAGATGAGATCGTAAATTTTATGAAAAACTTGGGTGAAGAAATAAAAGAAGTTGTTTTGGTTGAAAAGGTTCTAATATCTTTGTCTCCCAAGTTTGATTCAAAAGTTTCTACCATAGAAGAAAAGCAGAATCTACACAACCTTACCATGTCACAGCTGCATGGAATTCTAACTGCTTACAAAATGAGAAAAGGAGGACCATTAGACATGAGAGAAGCTGCATTCAAGGCTTCAGGAAAAGGAGATTACTATGAGTCAGGACATATGTCAGAAGAAGAGGAAGAATCAAATTTTGTCAAGAACCTTCAACGGGGAACTGGTAGATTCAGAGGTAAGCTGCCTTTCAAATGCTTTGCTTATGGAAGAGTCGGTCATTATGCTGCAAAATGTCCTCATAAAGATAAACTAGACAAAAGTAAGGAACCTGTTAGATAGAACAGAAAACAGAATAAGAAGAGTTATTACACGCATGAAGACAGTGATGGATTGTCAAACAATGATGAAGATGAACAAGGTAATAATGATAGACTTTTGATGGGTTTTGAAGATGATGATTTCTTGGATGCTATAAATGAAGAAGGTCTTTATGAAGAAATTTCTAAACTTAAAGTTTGTTTAGAGGAAAAGAATATGACTATAGATACTCTAACATTCCAACTTGCTGAAAAAGATAAACACAATGAAGGGTTAGAATGTGAAATTGTGGGACTTAGAAAAGAAATTGAGAAAATAAAAGCCCTTAATCTCAGATTTGCTAAAGGGTCTGAAACTCTAGATGAGATTATCAAAGTGTGGCATTCTCCTCTAATCAACACTGGTCTCGAATATTCCAAAGAAGCATCTCAAGCCCAGAAGCAAGTGCAAAAGCCATCCACCTCCAAAAGTTATCTTGATGTAGCAAGGAGAAGTGAACAAGTTGAAAATCAACAAAAAAAGTATAATGTAGATCATCAGGGAAATCATGGACAATTTGCTTCAAGAATGATCAAAGATTATCAAGTAAATCGGGAGCAATCCACGTCAAGGATGAATAGAAGCCTCAACCAACCATAGGTAAATTCTCAATTTGGCTCAAGAATGGATAGAAACTACAATCATATGGTTGGTAGATTTGATAATCGCAAAAATTTCTTCAATGGCCAATGTTTCTCCTACATAACTTTGGTCATAAAGCTACTCAATGTGTTGCCTATGAGACCATCATGACTAGGGAAGCTCAAAAACAAAGGAGTATGATAGGAATCATGAAAAGAACCTACAATAACTTCTCTGCTCTTGAAAATGAAATAGAATGTTCTATTTGTAACAACTTCGGTCATGAAGACTCTGAATGCAGAAGGAGGTTTCGGCAAAAAATTCTGAAGGAGCAAGCTTCATTGAGTTCCAAAACATGTAAAAAGAAAGAAACGCAACCGGAAAGATGTGGGATAGCCTTATATGTGGAAAGACAGGAAAATCAATGGTACATCGACAGTGGATGCTCGAAACATATGACAGGTAATAAAGAAAAACTTCAGTCATATAGTGCCTTAGAAAAGGAAAAGAAGGTTTCATTTGGAAATGACACCCCTACATTCATAAAAGGTAAAGGCTCTATTCGTTTGAAAGAAAAGGTCAAGGCTGGAAATGTTATGTGTTTTGATGGCTTAAAACCTAATCTATTGAGTGTCAGTCAGATGTGTGATCAAGGAATTGAGGTAGTATTTCGATCAAATGGATGTATTGCTCGTGAGCTTGATACAGGAAAAACAGTGATCAGAGGCATAAGAACTCCAAATAACTTATACATACTCAAGGGAGAACAACTACAATGCTATTTAAGCAAGAATGATGAACACTGGCTATGGCACAGAAGACTGGGGCATCTTAGCTTCTCTCAGGTTAGGAAAGCATGCAAATATCAGGCAGTTCGTGATCTTCCTGACATCAAAATTCCAGATAATACAATATGCAAATCATGCCAATTTGGTAAGCAAACCAGAACTAATTTCCCTGAGAAGGAAGGATCAGCTAGCAGGCCACTTGAACTTTTCACACTTATATATGGTAATGGAAGAGTCACCTCGAGGAAAAGTATTTCAATTTTATGACGACTTTTCAAGGATGGTGGATAGGACTCATGAAGTATAAAGATGAAGCTTTCGAAAAGTTCAAGTCATTCAAAGCTTTGGTTGAAAATGAATCAGATCGCATAATCAAATGCCTCAGATCTGATTGAGGAGGGGAATTTACCTCAGATGAATTTTTCGATTTTTGTGAAGAACATGGAATAAGAAGGGAATTTTCTACTGCAAGGACTCCTCAGCAAAATGGAGTAGTGGAAAGGATGAATAGAACGGTTCAACAAATGGCGCATGCTATGATTGATGAGTCTGGAACTCCCGCAACCTTTTGGGGTGAAGCTCCATTTGCCGTTGTTACTATTATAAACAAGGCAAACGTCCAGGTAAACAACACTCAGACTCCTCATAAACTTTGGTATGGTAAGACTCCCACGGTAAAATACTTCAAAGTTTTTGGAAGCAAATTCTACATTAAAAGGACTGGTGAAAATCTTGGCAAGTTTGAACCTAGAGCAGATGAAGGCATTTTACTTGGCTACTCTCCCCACAACAAAGCTTACAAATGTTACAATAAAAGACTTGGTAAATTTTTGAAGGAATTGATGTAGTGGTTGATGAAGAAGGAAACACTCCTAGGCAGGTAAAATCTGAAGACTTCGAAGATGGCGAAGACTATCCATCAACATCAAATCAAATTCATGACGAAGAAGAAACCCATGAGGCACCAGAAGAATAGATAAGAATAGAAGAAAAGACTCCATCCAGATACGTTCAGAAGAATCATCCAGAATCTCAAATTTTGGGGTAGAAAGAGGCAGGTGTACAAACAAGAAGAACCATTTCAGAAGCTTTAAGCTATCTAGCATTGCTCTCCTCCACTAAACCAAAAAATGTAACAGAGGCTTGAAAAGATGAATGCTGGGTCAAGGCCATGGAGGAAGAACTCGAGCAGATTGAAAAAATAACACTTTGGAGTTGGTTTCTAGACCAAAAGATAAGAATGTCATAGGGACAAAATGGATTTTAAAAAATAAGCTGAATGAAAATGGGGATGTGGTTAGAAACAAGGCAAGACTTGTTTGTAAAGGATATGCACAACAAGAAGGCATAGACTTTGAAGAAAATTTTGCTCCAGTTGCTAGACTTGAGGCTATAAGAATGTTCCTCCCTCTCTCTAGCTTTCAGAAGTTCAAAGTATTTTAGATGGACGTGAAATCTTCCTTTCTGAATGGAGACTTAAATGAAGAAGTATATATTGAACAACCAAATGGGTTTATTCTTGGAAATGATCCAAAACTTGTATGCAGACTCAAAAAGACTCTCTATGGCCTTAAACAGCTCCAAGGGCATGGTATTATTGGTTGGATAAGTACCTTCATCAACAAGGTTTTATAAAAGGATCAACTGATAGCAATCTATATATAAAAGTTGACAATGATAAATTGTTGATACTTGTTGTGTATGTTGATGATATCATCTTTGGTAGCAATGAAGAAGACATGAGTCAAAATTTTGCCTTGGTGATGTAGAAAGAGTTTGAAATGTCCATGCTTGGTGAGCTCACACATTTTCTTGGTTTACAAGTCCAGCAAAACAAAGACGACATTTTTCTATCAAAAACCAAATATCTCAAGCAGATCTTGAAGAAATATGGGATGGAGAATTTGAAACCAATATGTACCCCTATGGTGACAGGACGCAGCCTCAGCACAAATGATGAATCGGCAGCAGTACATCAACCAACTTATAGATCCATGATTGGTAGTCTGCTCTATCTAACAGGTACTCGACCAGACATTATGCATGTAGTGGGAATATTTGGAAGGTTTCAAGCAAATCCAAAGGAAACTCATCTTTAGGCAGTTAAGAGAATTTTCAAGTATCTTCAAGGAACTCAAAACTATGGCTTATGGTATCCTAGAGGTACAGATCTCACACTTCATGCATACATAGATGCGGATTGGGCAGGAAGCGTGGATGATAGGAAAAGCACTAGTGGTGGTTCATTCTTCATGGGTCCTAAATTAGTATCTTGGTTCAGCAAGAAACAAAGCTCTATTGCGTTATCTACAGCTAAAGCAGAATATGTAGTTGCGGCATCTTGCTGCACACAACTCCTTTGGATGATGCAAACATTGCAAGATCTTCAAATCACTTGTACTCCACCTATCTCCATTTTTTGCGATAATACAAGTGCAATTAGTATTTCAAAGAATCCTATCATGCATTCAAGACTAAGCACATACCGATCAAGTATCATTTTCTCTGAGAACAAGTGCTTGAACAAAAGGTCAAATTGGAGTATGTTCCCTCTAAGGAACAAATTGCTGATATTCTCACCAAACCACTGCCCAGGGAAACCTTTGAATACCTTATACAAAATATGGGGGTAGTTGATGCATCATCTTGCTGTTGAATCTTGTCTATTTCAAAGATTGTTGTACGCGAGTTTCATATGGGGTATATGCGTACATACGCTGGTTTATGTGGATACAGTTGACTTGAAGAAAAGCAAGGATGAGAAGAGTCTGATATGGGTCTGTCAGAGACCATCTGGCACTGGTTCAGGGGAAGCATATATTCTTCTAATAATGCATTATTGGCATTATCGTAGAAGATCTTGGTTCAATTCTCCAGTTGGTTTGATGTCAGGAGGAGCAAGTGCAAAAGGAGAACATGGATACTGATCTATGATTGACAATTGTTGTTGATATTATGTCTTATATTTCTTTTGTCAAGGTCATGTAACAACCTGTATTGGTTGCCCCACTATGCCTGGGATGGATAATGTAATGTGCTTATTATATCATGTATCCCCTCTTGGTTGGGAGTCGTATGTATGAAGTCTTTGGTAATAGGAAGGTTAGTTATGATGTATTAAGATAGATTTCTTTTGTAGAACATCTTCTTGCAGATCTTGCCTATATGTTAGGGGGAGCTTGGACAACACAATAGAGCACAGATTTTAGCATGTACTCAGGGGGAGCATAACGCTTTGCCCTTGATGTAAAAGGGGGAGGAAAGACCTTGAGTGACTTTGGGTTGCCATCAAGTCCAAAGGGGGAGATTTTTGGCATTATGACACAGGTTTGGCATAGGTTTGGCTCAATGAAATAAGTGTTGTCCTTGATGGCAACTCACTCAAGTAGCAGATCACAAGTTCAGGCTCTCAAAATAGTAGAAAACGAGAGATTCGTAGGTTCCTGATTCACAAAGCTGCGGTCATCGACGGGATCTGTAGGTGCTCTGACCAAAAGGTGCATACATGTTCATAGGTGTACCCAACAAAAAGTGCGGACGTAAAATAAACACACTTTCATGTAGAGAGAAACGCGTGCACGTGGGTTGGTCCATGGTATTTAGTCCAACATTTTTTATCATATGGTTTTGGTCCGTGGTTTTTGCATCTAAAGTATTGAGCCCAGGTTTTGGGTCCCTAGTATTGGATCTCTATGGTTTTGGACCATGGTTTGAGAAAGGCCTAGACTATAAACAAGAAAGGAGATCATTTGGCTAGACAAACGGGTTGAATATCTTAAGAAGAGAAAGATATGAAATTTTGGTGATCGGTTGGTGAGTTATAGATAGACTTGAATCAAGGAGAAAACTGAGCATTACAAGATTGATCTACTGATGGGTCGAGATCTCCTTGGCGCATGATCAGATTTGTAAATCTGATAGTTTGGGGTATAATTGAAGTCTGAAAAATTATCTATAACTAGAGGTTCGCAGGCTAGACACAGCACAGGTGCGGAGGTCCGCAGGGTCGACACAACGCAGGTGTGGCGGTCCGCAGGCTACATACGGCGCAGGTGTGGCAGTCCGTAGGCTACATATGGTGCAGGTGCAGAGGTCCGCAGGTTCGAGAACAGCGCAGGTGCGAAGACCCGCAGGCTCGACACAACTGAGGTGCAAATATTCGCAGGTTTCTATTGGTGAAGTTGCAGACTTTTCTTAAAATATGTTTTAGCTGCTTTTGTCTATTACTGCAGTGTTCAGGGTTTTGAATAGGTGTCTGGTTGCTGTGTGTTGAGAAATTATTGATTCAGTATTTGTACAAGGAAGTTGGTTGATTGCAGATATATTTGATGTTTGATTGATACTCATGGATCCAGTATGAAAATTTATGAAACGAGGTCCCTAGAAGAAAAGAGATGGTTGAAGCCTTCAGTAGGTTAGCACCTACGTACTAGTACAAGAGCTAAGGGGGTTGTAGCTCCCTTCCAGGAGAGTCTGGAGAATGAGAGAAGGTTGTAGCCTTTTGTAGGTTGAAGTCTACATGCTGGTATAAGACTGCACCAATACAAAATGATTGTAAAAAGAAGTTTCTAATTGAAAGAAGATAGAGACATATTGCATTAGGTGGTTTTCACCCACATTGGGTTTCCACCTTATATCTTGTGTTCTTTGTGTGACTGTTTGCTCTATTTTTCATGTTCCTATTTATTGTTATATGGTTTTGACACACCGATTAATATCTGAAGAATAAATTAAATTATAAGTCTGGAAGGTATACGCAAGTTTCATTAGGCAGATCTACAGATAGTTGTATAAATTGAAAAGAATTTGATAATACTGATTCACCCCCCTCTTAGTATTATTTTCAACAGTAGAAATAGGTCCATAAAAACAAGAGAAGAGGCCAAATAGCTTAGGAAGGGGCTCGTGTAGTGCTGGATGTGTCAAGAAAGCCATATGCGGAGGAACTTTCCTCAGCGATAAAATACCAACGCAAAGGTATACAATGTACAAGAAGTGACAATGATAAACGATGTGGCTCTAAACATCCCACGAATCTATGCCACATTGGTCAGTAAGAAAATAGACCACCAAGCTACAATAATAAAAATAGAATGTATGGTCATGAACTAATCCGTTTCAATTTTAATTGACCTGGGTTATAATTTCATTATAAAATCCTAAAGGTTATAGAGAAATGTGATTTGCAAAAGAAAATCATGAAAAATTATGGTTGGTTTAGCTGGCCATGGGGACTAAGAGAAGGGTGACACACATGGTGGAGTCATGCCCCATGGAAATGAGTGGCATGTCCACTTCAATTGCTCTAAACCTGCTACCATTGGGATCATATGATGTTTTAATCAACATGGACTAAATAGAAACCCAAAAAACCAAGATATATTGCTATAGTAAATCACTGGAGTGCCTTAGTGACACTGGTTAGAAGGTAACATTGCAAAGGATAAAGAAACCAATCATGTTCAGGTAAATAAGAATGCCACAAGTAACATAATGTGGTAAGAAAGGTTGTGCGTTGTATGCAATCCACATGGCTAGGGAATTGAAAAGCAACAAGGTTGGATTGGAAAGTCACTAGGTGTTGAAGAAATTTATTGATGTATTTCTAGAAGAAATATCAAGATTACCACCCATGAGGTATATCAACTTTAGCATTGAATTAATTCCTAGAACAATTCCAGTAGTGAAGGATCCATATCACATGAGTACACCTAAACTCATGGAATTGAAGATACAACTAAAAGAGATGTTGGATAAAGGATACGTTCAACCCAATGCATCACACTAGGGAGCCTCAATGCTTTTTGTCAAGAAGAAGTATGCCACATTGTGATTGTATATTGACTACTGGTAACTAAATAAAACTGCAATGAAGAACAAGTACATGCCTCCCATTATCGATGACTTATTTGATCAGTTGAGACGGGTTGCAGTGTTTTCAAACATAGATTTGAAGTTTGGATACCATTAGGTTCATATTAAAGATGAAGATATAAACAAAAAAACTTTTAGGACGAGATATGGCCATTATGATTTTGTAGTGGTGCTATTTGGGCATACGAATGCACCTGTCACATTCATGTGCTTGATGAACAATGTCCTTAGACCTATTTGGACAAGTGTGTCTTGGTATTTGTAGAATATATCCTGGTGTATTTGAAAACCAAAGAATATCATGAAGAATAATTGAGAGCAGTGTTATAATTACTAAGGGAGCATAAGTTGTATGCAAAAGTCAACAAATGTGGATTATTCCAATCCCAAGTTCACTACTTGGGGCATGTTATTTTAAAGGAAGTAGTGGTTGTGGATCTTGAAAAGGTCAAGGCTCTAATGGAGTGGACCACTTCTTAGAATGTCACAAAGGCCATATCCTTCATGGGGTTGGTTGGATATTACCTCCAATTCATTTGGAATTTTACAAAAGTCGGGTATCTAGTCATTAGCTTGCAAAGGAAATGAGTCAAATTTCAATGGACACCAAAATGTAGAGCTAGCTTTGAGTAGCTTAAGAAATTACTCACTTGTACACCTATTTTGATAATATCATATTTAAGAAGGAATTCCTAGTTTGCACTGATGTTTGCAAGGAAGGACTAGGTGGAGTCAGGGTTCAGAGCTTGCAGAAACAATATACACATCCAAAATGTGCAGGCGTTACTTATTGGGGAGAAATATTGTGTTGATGACAAACCATGGAGGATTGAGATATTGTTTGACTAGGCCAAGATAAACACTAGACAAGCCAAGTGGTTGACTTTGATCAACGAATTCAATTTTGAGATAAAAAATATTAAAGGAAAGGAAAATAAGAGAGAAGATGTGCTTAGTAGAAGCCTAAAAGAGGATCATGTGGTAGCAGTGAGAACTTGTGAAATATATACCAAAGCAAGGATCAAAGTAGCATTGCTACATGATGAACATTATTAGCACATGAAGGATTATTTAGAGAAGGATCTAGAGGGATATGCGAGAAAGAAATATAAGCTCACCGATGATGGCATGCATTCAAGAAAAAAAATATGTGCCTAAAGAAACTAATATAAGGATGCTCATCATGGATGAGTTTCATTAAAGACCTTACTCAGGTCATCTTGGTTATCAAAAGATCATAACTGCTATAAAAAAAAATGTATTATTGTCTAGGATTGGAGAAGGAATTTATTGAATACATTTCCAAGTTATTGGAATGCGAACAAGTTAGAATAGAATGTAGGCACCAAGTAGGTTTTTTGCAACCAATCCAAATCCCCTAATAGATTCAAAGGGAAGTCATATCTATGGGATTCATTACATGAATATCGAAAAAAACCAAACATCGCAATGTCATTATAGTAGAATTGGACAAGCTGAGAAAGACAACTCACTTCATAGTTATCAAGTCCACTCACAAGGCCATTGATATAGATCATATATTCATGAAGGAAATATTCATATTGCATAGTGTACCTAAAAAGAATATATTGGACCTGAATTCCAAGTTCACCTCCAATTTTTGGAAGGTGTTGTTCATTGATTTTGGAACCCAACTAGATGTTAGTACCACCTATTATGAAGTGTTTTCACTGATGTCAAAGGCATTTTTGTCAAAGGAATTGATGTAAAAGGTATTTCTATCAAAGACATTGATGTCAAAGGTGTTGATGTCATTAGTGTAAAAAATGTTGATGTCAAAGGTGTTGTCATTGGATGACTAAGATCATTGAGAATGTTTGAAATATTATGTCACTGATGTAAAAGGTAGTATGATGGAAAATGTTAGAAATATGTTTGCATTGATGTCAAACTATGTTAAAGAATCTGTCATTGAGTGGAAAATATCAATGGTTAAAGGAATAATAATGAATTAAAACATGTAGTTATGAAGCAACATCTGCAAATAAGATTTTGGAACATAAAATCAGCCCAGATGAGGTTGGAAACAACTCAGGCCGACATGCCTTGAAGAGATATTTACAAAGGTATATTGAAGTTACAAAAATACCCCCTGGAGCAAAAGATACGACCAATCAAAGTTATTGGTTAAACATCACATGTGCAGAGCCAAATTTGATGTTGGGATTATCTATCTCTAGACTTGGCGACATTTTGGAATTCTTCCAAATTTTGGAAAAGCTATTAGAGGAGGTTGATGGTTAAATGATGGCCTAGTCCATGGGTGGATAACACAAATGATAATGGATCAATGACCATCTACTGGATAACTACGCGATGGTTAGCGTGTTGTCTTGCACTTGAAGGGTTCCAATGTTGGAGGATGATTCAAATTGATGACTAGGATCAATTGAAATGATGAACTTGAATAGGGTTTAATAGGTTTCAAACACTTGATGAGGTATTCAATGATGAATTAGCACAATGACATGTCACAAACAATGATGTGGCCCAACTAGAAAAGGACAAGTAACGATATGACATGGCGCTAGGTTGACACATAGGTGGAGACATGGTGACATGATGATGTTAGCATGATGTCAACATATAAAAGTCCCGAGACACATGGCACTCCAGGATGATGACACATGACATGAAAATTTGGTTTTTACATGTGGCCAAGTGGGCCAAAAATAGGTGACATGTGACACCTACAAGAGAGTGACATGTGGCAGACATAGTGGATATACACGTAACCCTGATGATTTTCCCATTAGCACATGTAAGGAGAACAAGACCCGATGGAACAATGGAAAGGAAAATTAATCCCATAATTTTTTTGATTGGATTGTGACTGCAACAACTAGTCCCATAGGGGTAGATCACCCTGGTGATATTTTCCAAGGGGACTCAAGTTAGAAGTTATGGGATAACTAAGAAATGGGATGATGTGGCACATGGGATTAGATTTTGTATAACTAATGCTCAAGAGAGATTACGTAGGAAAAGTGTTGCTCCCACCTTGACACATCACCTTGGAAATTATTTCCCAAAATTTTCCTTTGTAGCTCGAGTTTTAAATTCCAGGTGACAATGCACTGCAACAAGGTGGCAAGAATAGTGGTAGAGGAATTTTCATGGGCATGAATCACAATCTTAAGAGAGATATCATGATGATCCCCATAGGACATGCAACCCCAAAATTTTCCATGATAATTTCAAAAAGAGCTCCATTGTAAATGTCAAGGGAGACAGATAAATTTGAGACAAAATATGACAAACCAAAAGTTTGTCCAGAGGAATTAAGGTGATGATGTCATCCCGGAGGTCTAACCCCAACAATTTTGAAATAAGGTGCATTTGAAAAGGCCAGGATAATGGGTCTAAGGAACATAAATATTCACAAAAAATGACATTTGTCAAGCTTCAGAATGCACGCGAAAGGGGCCCAAAAAAAGGTATTAAGTGGAGGTTTCCCATGTTAAATATTTAAGGGCCTTTAGGCTTGAACATGTATTACAGGAGTTTTAAAGGGCCACAAGGATTTATCTAGATAATCCCTTGAATCTATATCCATATATAGTCTTGATTATAATAGGTTGAGACAATGTATTATAAAGGCCATATAAGAAAAAGGCACTTAATCTTAAAACGATCATGAACATGTCAACAACTTTGGCACTTTTGTGCATATTTGGTGGGAAACACCTATGGGCATTAAGACTTGAACGAGTCATCAACTATACTTAGAGGAGTCCACTATACCTAGCAGTGCATCAAAGTTTAAAAAGTAGCATGGACGAGTTGGCCGCATTTTTGGCACAAAGTGGAATATTTGGCAATTTTGGGCAAATCTAACATTTCAGTAGATTTTGAATTGTAGATAAAACCTCTTCTAAATCCTGTAATGTACTAGAATTGATAAAAACAACACTTTAACTTAGATTTTCTCATAGAGAATGGTGATAAGTTAAGAATTCACGCATGTAAAGTGTTGAACTTAACTAAAGTTTTAAGTCCAAAAAGATCTACTTAGAATTCTTTATAAGTAGAATTGAATAAGAAAATTGGTTTTTTTGGTACAACAATTTGCACGTTGTAGCATCAGGCGCAAATCAAAGATTAGATTTGGTGTCTAAAAGGTGTTTTAATGATGATATTGGTGATTTGAGGTGGTTGAGATATGTATGCAACAAGGTGTTTAAGAGAGTAGAAAAGAGTTTATCTATGCAAGGAAGGCATTGAATTGTGAGGGAGATGAATCAATATGATTATGTGTAAAATTTATGTTTAGCTAAGTTTGAAAATTGTATGAAAGAGGGATCAACATGGACAACAAGTGGGTGCTTGCACTTTAGGGAGTAGATTCTTTGTTTATTTTTGGTAGTACCAGATGTGCTCTAGCCATGAAATTTGGTGGAGAGGCTAAGGCACATGAGATCTCCAAGACCCAGAAATCGTTTGGGGAAATTCCACCCGGATGAATAGATATTAAAATAATTAATATTTTTAATGGGGTTCCTAAGTCTAAAGTTAGGAAAATTAAAATATTAATGTGTATTAATATAATATGGGTGAGAAAGTTCTAACTAACGAGGATCAAGTTAGATCTAATCTTAGCCATTGATTAGGACTTAATCTCCGTCGTTGAATCATCAATAGGAAAAGTATAAGAAGAGGCTTGAGGGTCAGTTGGAGACACACCAAGACACCAAGAGAGATCAGTGAATTCAATTTTCTAGGGTGAGGTTTGCTGAGGAAATTGAACCCGTGATCAGTTGCAGTGAAGGGAAGTTTGGCAGGAGGCTGAAGGATACATATTAGAGAGGTAGTATAATACTGGAAGAGGCAGCGTAAAGCCTTGGAGGGCTGATGCAAAGGCATTAAGGGTTGACGCAGAGGCTGAGGAGGCCAATGTAGAGGACGAAGAGTGCCAAAGAAGCTGACGCGAGGATGATGCAGAGGAGGTAGTGAGATTTAGAGGCTGTGTAGAGGTGATCAAGTGGGATAGACTGAGAGATTAATAGCTGATGCAGAGCCAAAGAGGGTGACGTAATCCCTAGGAGGGTGACGCAGTTCCAGAGAGTGCGTGGAGCAGCTTTCACTATCCACCACAAGGAATAGACAGAGTCATTATGGGATCATTCATTCGATTGCTAATTAGCCAGAATATCTATCTTTGGATAGAGGCATTGTTTCCAAGGAAATTCTCTGAAGGGTGAGCCATTTCTAGCTCCCTAGTTGTATTCATAATCTACTTAATAATAACACCTTGATATATGTTGCACCGGTTTTCTGGCATTGGGTTTTTCTGGGGACGATTTTCCAAAAATAACAGTTTCCCTTGTATTGTCTCAATTTATTTCAGTTGTTGATATGCATATTTTTGAAGGCTATAATTGTATTTATTTCGATGTTTATGTTATTAAATAACTTGTTAATGTAAAGAACAAGTAGGAGATAATAAACCAAATATTACAGTAAGCATTTTGATGTGTTAGATTCAGAAATTTTCACATGGTATCAAAGAAATTACATATCACAGGAGGACTAAAGACAACAGTAGAATAAATATGAAAATTTGCAGTAGAAGTAGTTGTCTCAAGAGACAACGCTGTCCCAGAACTAAAGTGACAAGAGAAGAGATGACACAGTGCTTAGAGGGTGACACAGAGGTTCACGTAGAGCCAGCGTCAGCATTTCGAGCCAAGGGAAGGGCCAGCGTAGAGGCATAGAAAGGTAGAAGAGGCTCATGTAGAGCCATGTCATCCTTCTCAGCCAAGTAGGATTGAAGATGTTAGTCCTTACAATCTCCTAGGCTGAAAAGGAAATCGACAAGGGTAACCTCACACCACTTCAGCTCAGCAGCTAGCCCTACTAAGCATGAGAGGGATCTCTATAAGTCTCTTATGAGTGATATGATTTCAAAGCAAATGAATTTTAGGCTAGATATTTGTATTTGGTTTTTTGTTTGTAAAATTTGGATTTTTAAGGATTTGTTAAACTTAAGGTTTGGAGCCACAAGTAGGTCTAGGCTATGTGAATATAGGAGCAAACATAAGAAGGAGCTAGATGTTTGAAGCCATGGTGTAATTTGAGTATTTGTTAGTGAAGTATATAGGATATAGTGTTGAAGAAACTAATGAGCATAAATAAACATGATTTCATTAGCTTAGGAAGACAAAACACATAACCATGAAAACTAGATAACATAGCGTGAAAAACAAGAATTCTGAGTATTTTATCACAAGGCATTCATAGAAAGAAGAGATATAATGTAGATAAAGATTTTTGGACCATGAGAAAACAAAAATAATTAAGCACAAGCACCATGAACTCACTTGGCTAGAGTTCCTTGAAAATAGCTACAACTTGTATCTATATTAGCTGAAAGATGATTACAATGCAAGCCTCCTTCACAAAGAGTTCAACCCTCTTCTCTTGAAGTGAAATAGTACTTATAGACTCTCCTAGACCACTTTCCCACCTTCAGGAGTCAAATTCCTTGGTGGAGGAATTGGCTCCAAGATTCTCTCAACCAACAGGTGAGAGTGAGAAGGTGCAACTCAAACACCTCATGAAGAGTTTGTTTAGGAGTTTGCTTCTTTTATAAGGCCTAATAAACATCAAAAACAAACTATGATTACATTTATTCATGCCTAAATCACCTAGCCTTGTAACTTGTGCCATTACATAGATAATCTTAACTTTGACCAAGTCAGACTAGAAACTAGAAATTTTACACAGTGAAAAATTTCAAATAAAAACACAGAAAGTGCATAAGCGCAGTACCAACTTTGAGTTGATTTTCAGGTGCCTTCTATGGGTCAAAATGAAAATATGAGAGAACGGTCTACTAGAACTTCAAGTCTAATTTTTAGAACAGTTTGAATTTATCAATTTGGAGCATGGGAAGACCTTCAAAAATCCATTCTCCCAAGGTCACTCCAGAAGCATAACACCTGTCAAAAAATGGTCTAGAATGCTAGCTTTTTGCCACTTTTTGCACTTTTCTCCAAAACTAAGCCACCTCTGCAAAATATGGGAAAATGGGTTTTCAGAGGATGCCAAGAAATTTCCTCAAATGGATGCCTGAGGAAAAAGCGCAATGCTAAGGCGCTCTGTTCCTGGAAAGGCCAAATTTCTAAATTTAGACCAAAATTTGCCAAAAAACTCAAAATGCTCAAAATTAGCCCAAAATTGGAGGGAAGGTGTAAAAATGAGTTTGTTATAGCTTCATGGATGCTTCAACATACATCTCCAAATATCCCTTATCCTTTTGATCTTTTTTGGTCTTCTTGAGCTTGTTTTTAAGTTGTTTCACTTTGACATTGCCGATCATGTTTTGAGCTTGATAATGATGCACCATGTGTCTGAGCATTTGCTTATCTATGTTTTCCTTCTCCAGGAGATTCTCTAAGTGTTCATTTACCTTGTTGAGCCAATATTCTTTATCTTGATGTACCTCTAGGGCAGTTCTTTCTTTTAGGTCAAGGTCTTCATTAAGTAACATTTGTTTTTGTTCCTCTTGCAAAGCTTCCTTGAGACCTCTGGTTCTTGGTCTTTTCCTTTTCCCTTTCACCTCTGATGCTTCAGGCTCGCTTGATGTCACGACCTCCTTACATTTTCCAATTTTCTGCATTAACTTAGTTTTTTCCTTTTCTAGGATCAACTCTTTTGCTTTGAGTTGTCTGTTTTCTTGTTCAAGAAATGATATAATGTACTTTGCCCTTTCCATATTTATTGCCAGCTCCTTGATTTGTTAGTCCTTGTCCTTGATAGTTTTCCTCATAATTGAAGTCACATCTTCCTCTTATAAATCAATAATCTTTAATTCATGCTCAATTGTCTTCTTATCCTTTGCTGCTAATTCCTGCTTTGTCGATGAAGAAGGCTTGGCCCCTTTCTCTTTGTGAGAAGAAAACACAAGCCTCTACCCTTTCTTATACTCTTTGGTGACCTATGGCCTAGGTAGCTGAATCTTATCTGCTGTTTTGCTAGATGACCCCATCTCTGTTTGTTGTTTTGGTGCACTTGGGGACTAAGATGCCGCATTTTACTCATGCCATTTTTACGATGTTTCTAAAAAAGCTTCCCAAGCCATACCCGTCTTTACCAACTGATGAAGGAAAATGGTTTTGATGAGATTGTGATGAAACAAGCTTGGAGAGTGATCTTTGGCCTTCAACTGTATCTTCTCAAACTTTTTTGAAATACTCTTGAACAGGTAATTGCCCATGTTGAGTGGCTTTTGAGATGTGAAGTGCATTAAGAGGCGAATATGATAAGCATACAACCTTGAGAATCTACCTTCACACGTGAAGAACCTCATGATGGTCTTCATTAAAGGGGCATACTTCTCAAGCAAATATGTGAAAGGCATGAGGTGAGTATGTGTATCTTTGTATGGAGTATTTAAGAAGGGCTTGTAGTTTTCAAGATCTAGACTCATTCCCTTGAACCAATATTCGCCATTGTCTGGTAAACTAGTTGCTAGTGAGATGGAGGCCACTGAGAAGCTAAACTCAATACCAACAATGATAGCAATCTCCCCTTTCAAATGTGTAGCTACCTAATCTGTCAGCTCTTCATAAAACCCTGCTTCACTTACTCTTTTACAAAATTCCAAACAGTGAACATCCTCAAAGCATTGCTTGATGAAAGGATAGGAGTTTATTTGGTTGCAATCTGATGGTTCATATCTGAAAATCCTACCTCCTTTGTGTTGTCTCTTTCTTTCTGGTGAAGATTCAACCTCCATGATGACACAAATTCCTAGTAGCAGGAAGTGAAAATAGATGTGAGGTAGGAATAAAAATGAAGTGATATGTGAGAGATTTTGACAAAATTATGGGAGGGGTTTTATGAAAGATGAGATGACTTTGAAAAACAGATGGAAATGAGTGAGGAAAATAGTGGACAAATGTGGCTACTTGTAAGTGAGACCAAGAAGGTTTATAATGATATTTTCCCAAAATAACTTTAGGAATGAGCTAGGGTTTTTTTTTTTTAGTGTTTAGACTTTGTTTGGAGGTGGATGAACCGGTGAAAATGACTCATCAGACATGTGTGAAGGTGTAGAAAATCATTTTACATGTTTTGGAGATGAAAAGTTATGATGACCATTTATACCCTAGCATTTTCCATAGAAATTTTGCTACAAACCCTAGCTTGAGATTTATTGACATGGAATGAAAATGGGAAAGAAATATAGAGGGAAATGATGTACTTACTTGTTCCTCAGCCTTGGGAAAATTTGGGTGAGTTTCGGGTACTCTATCCTACGTGCAGCACAATTCTCCTACACGCAGCGCCAAAGCGCAACACAGTTCACCTACGCGCAGTGCCTGCCTTCAAAGTGCAACACAATGTATCTATGCGCAACGCCTCCAATTTTTGGCCAATTTCTCCTAGGAAAAGAGGTTTTTTTTTCTTTTTCTTTTTCTGCGAGTGAGCTCGGCGATGAGGAGTGAATGAGACATGAATGAAAAGGTTTTTGAGTCTTTTTGAGTTTATATAGGGATAATTCCTTCACTTTTTCAAAAAGAGAAATTAAACTAATCCTCCTTTGTAAACTGATTTCACTTTTTGAAGGCAGATTTTACCTTTACCATTGCAAATGTGTTTTTTTGCATCTCCTGAGTGTTGGAGCTTCCTTCTTCTAAAACCTTTGATGTCATGAAAATATGAAAAGTGTGTTAATAAATCATGATCAAATCATCAACAATTGCTTTGTCATGTTTGACTTATTTCTTGTTTTTTTGTTTATGGAAATGGTGGACCTTGGGGATCCTTGTGACCTAATGGATGACCTAAGACCTAATGGAATGATGATGATGACTTGACCCATTTTCATGATGTATGATAAGAAACTAGAATGAGTGAAATTTCAAATGATGACTCCATCTCTGGACTGACCATACAATGACCAAATTTGCTGTATAAACCTAGTAACATAAAAATTTGATGATGAAAGCTTGAAAATAACATGGTAAAAACATTTTATGACCCAGGTGACAGGCTAACAAGACTGACACTAACAATGTCTCTAACTGGGGATGGCAGCTCCTTGGAGGTGTCAAGAACATCGTAGGTCAAGTAGCCTTATTCATTGGGAAATGGAGTCAACATGCATAAAAACTGATTTTTTGACTTGAGGCTGACTGATCTTTTGAAATGACAACAGAACTAAATAAATAAATAAAGGAAAATAGTACCGACTCAAAGAGCCTTAGGGCCTTCACTTCGGGCTTCAAACTATGATGATGGCTATCTAAAATTCTAGAAGTAAAATACACACCGGTATGTACAATGACGATGACCTTTCAGGATTTTAGACATAGTAGTGCTTGAGAAGCCTACCATTGGTCGCCCCTTCTGAATAGCATTTTCCATCCATCTCTTCCAACAAGAAATCATTCTTTCCTATGAATGTATAAATTTTGTATGGTCCCTTCCACAAGTTCTCAAACTTACCATGTTTGCCTTTGTCTTCATTTCTAGCATCCCACCGAAGGACTACATCTCCCAAATTGAAATTGTCTTCCTTGGTTTTGTGATCATAAATATTTTTGAATTTCTCTTGGTGTTTGGATGTGTTATGAAAAACTTCTTCTCTTGTCTATTGTAAATGAATCATCTGTTTTATTCTCCTGTGTATGTCATTAGTTTCACTATCCAATTCCTGTAGGATTTTCATTATTGGGACATCAAGAGATGAACGAAATATTGTGTCAACTCCATATACGAACTGGAAAGGAGACATACCTGTTAGTGTCAGTATCTTCACACTTCCATCAGTGATCAAATTGCTCTTTTTGCATGCATACTAGGTGTCCCATCTGATTAGATGCATTCCATTAGTTCATGGATCAACTAATGGTAGTGGTTTCATTTCCATTTCCCTCATGCCATTCACCTGCTGACCTGTTCATACATTTTTTTTAGTCATTTACTGTAATCTAGTTTCATTTCATTTATAAAAATCAATTCTAGGGTCTAGTCTCACTAGGTCTTAGGGTTTGTTATCATGGTCATCTTAATTGAATAAAAAAGGTCAGAAGGAACATGAAGAGGATAAATAAACTCGTAAAATCATAAATTTTACTTCTGTTATGCTCAATAAATCTTTTTTACCTCAAAACTCTGTTTTGAGGTGAAAACAAGGTTTTTTCCATTATTGTAAAAATTTCATGTAATTTCAATGTTTCTATATGTAATATGTATTCAATAGTTGCTCATAGTGACTTGGCAACAAAGCCAACTCCTGCCATGCAAGGAATCAATGTAAAAGTCCACCTGCAAAAAGGCAAAAGTTAGAAATAAAGTGAAACAGGGCATTTGTGAAAAAGCTAGCAAAACATTAGAAAAGTGGGTTTGGTTAATGAAAAATTAAAAGCAAGGTGATATAAAATCCAATCCATGTGTTTGAGGCTTCATTTTTGCAAGTGAATGAGCTAAAGGCATAAAAATCATGTTTTTAAAGAAAAAGGTGAAAACAGAGGAAAAATCCCAAAATTTTGCTGGCACTGCGCACTTGGGCTTTGGTGCTACGCATACAAAGTGCATTATGCACCTGTCCATTGAGCATCAAAACGACTCCAATCACCTTACTTTGCTTCAAATTCCTTAATTGACCTCTCATCAAGTAAGTAGATCTTCTCATCTTGTTTAACAAGGGGTTTTTTATCAGTTGTAGTGATTTTCATGTCTCAAAAAACTAATCTCTAGCTATCCTCCAAATTGTCTCATAGATTTGCAAAGGGTATTGTTTTCTGCTATTTCTATTCCCTTAGATTATTTTCCTACACCCTATTCCCTTAAACTATTTTCCATAAATCCCTTTTCCTTTCCCAAAATCATCAACACTCACTCCCCAAATCCCACTCCCATTTACCAAACCCTAACCCTATACCCTATTCCTAAACCCTAATTCCCACATCCTATCCCTTCACTACATTCACTTCATTACCAAACCCTTCATTCCACAATCATAATACCAGTCATTTCCCTCATTCCCCAAAACAAACCAGCATTCACTTCCTATACACATTATTCACCCTCATATTTTAAAATCTCTTCATACTCATCAGCTTTCACTTCAAATTCATAAGCATAGAGACAGATTCAGACTATGAGAGGGAAGAGGAAACTCTCAGTGATTCTTCCCGAGAAGCTCATGTACCAAGAAAACCACATAAATGAGGAAAGATCATCTGGGAGGAGCCCACCACTCTCACAGAATTACTTGCTTACCCTCTTGTTGTAACTTGCTTTAAACACTAGTCTTGTTATCAGTTTTGTGAAATGGTAGAGAGGGTGAAATATCATCATGAGCTTGCTAGGTTGTTTTTTCTTCATCTTTACAATGGCCAAGTGAATCTTGCTGGTGTCTCTTTCACCTTGACACCTAAAACCATTGCAACAGCAACAAGCATCCCTAATGTAGGTGAATAGTGGAATAAGGGGCAACATGTGGGCAGAGAACATTATGAGCCTTACATTAAGGCTGGATATCACAGGCAGATCAATAGGGTTTTTCCTTTCAAATACTTGCAGAACATCTATGCTCCTCTCATGAAACTCATCATCAAGTATTTCACCTGTGAAGGGAGGTTTTCCTGCCTATATACATATCATATCAGATTGTTGATGCATTTCACAAGAGTGAGGATGATGAACCTCCCATACTTTATATGCAAGAATATCGAGAAGATGGCTCTCTATGTGAAAAGGTAACCTTTTCCTCAGTAGTTCAACAACATTTACCACTTCTCTTTGATTAAAATTGTTGTCTTGCATCAGCTAAGCTTTCTGAACATACCATGGGATACCTTCATTGCACATGATATTTTCAAAGGCCCTCAGGTGATTCCATCAATGCCTCAAGAGGAAGGAGGGCCTTCAAGGTAGCTAGATGTTCATGAGACTAAAACTACAAGTGTACCAGTGTTTGTCACCTATGAGAGAGGCACTAGGAGGCTTTTTGTTGCTGCCAGGCAAGTATTATCTCCACCAGAGGTGGAATGGGTCTCGTTTTCTTCATCGGACCACAGGAAAATGCTATCTTCACCGGGGCCAAAAGGGGATTTTCATTTTTATCCAACTAAATAAGTATAGGGAAGAGACAAAGGAAAACAACAAATGCATGAGGAGGGCCCTACTGAAGGGCAAGACAGGGACTTTGTCATGGTTGAGGAGGATGACACTGATTTGGGTTCTCAAAGCTCAAAACTCAAAGACATGATTATCAAAGAGAAGGAGGCTGAAATACAAGCCTTATCTCTTGATCTTGAGAGGGCCAAATGGATTATCGATTTTCTTGAGCAAGAGAAAAATCAACTGGAAGACAAGCAAGATATTATGGAGCTGCAAACAATTAGAGAAAATAGGCAAGTGGCAAAGAGAAGAAAAATCAAAATGACATCCATTGAGCAAGAAATTGAGGATGAACAGGAATCATGGTTAGAGAGGGAAAACATTCACTTGGAGAAATTTCTTGAAAAAGCCAACAAAGAGAAGAAAATTTTGCACCATATGGCCTATCACTATCTAACCCGGAACAAAATTTGCAAAACAAGGGTGAAGATGTTAAAGGCTAATCTAAAAATAGCTTTGAGGAGCAAAAAATCGCAAGATAAAGCTCAAGATATTGGCTGAAGCATCATTGGCTCAGAAAACCACTTAATGAGGTTGCCTCTTGCCAAATTTGAAGGAATTTAGAGAATTTTTGGTCATTTTGTATTTTTGGAAATTTTTACACAAGAAATTCCAATAGGTGCGCAGTGCCATCGGCACTGCGCTTTTGTTGGGGGCATCCATTTGCAAAAAAGTTTATATTTTTGGAATCAGCATGAAAAAATATGGAAGTTCAGAAATGGATGAGAATTTTGGACAAGTTCTAGGTCTCCAAAAGGGAAAAAAACACCCAAAAGGTGCCCTCTCTACCACTTTTTTGCCACACAAGAAGCAGCCTTGGGAGATTCCATTTTTGGAGGTGCAAATGGACTCCAAATCCAGAAATTCAAGTTGTTCCAAAAAATAGACTCACCAAGCTTCCTAATGAGCTATTCTACACCTGATTTGGACTTTTTGAAGCCTTCCAAAAGTGACATAGAAAAAACGCTGCGCATAGGATTAGTGGCGCTGCACATAGGAGGAATTTTGCTAGTTTTGCCTGATTTTCCAGAATTTCGCCCAATTTGACTATCAATTGACTTTTTCTCTTCTCCTTGGTAAATTTCTAATGGTAAATCATGTAAGATGATGTAAATTTGATGAAAAATGACTTGCGGGGGTAGATACATCAGTTAGAGGTAGTTTGAGGTTGAATGAATCAGTTTCCATAATTTTATAGGCAAGCTGTTCCACTGCCTATTTTCTAGTTCCTAGTTTAGATGTTGTTGAAACAACTCCTTGACTCACGGATTCAGCCCCTGATTGCTAGCATAGGTGGTTTGATGCCTATATCATGTACCTTCTTAGTCATTTGTAAAGGTTGGACGCTTTTGGATGCTTTGAGCTTTATTGTAAATCACTTCTACAGTTTGGCAAGGAAATGAACCAAGGTTTTGCAGCATTTTGTGGGATTCTTGTGGTAATGTGTCTTGGCATTGTTTCTTCCTTTGTTATTTAGTTTCTCTTATGTGTATATGTGCCAACATCTACTTCTTTCTTCATAACTAAATGAATCAAGATAAATAGGTGGAATCCATTGATATTCAGTGCTCTTCCTTGAGGATACATTTAGTTTTTAATGTTTTCTGTTGTTTGAAGAGGACTCATGAACCTTGCATGCCCTATCCAACTCCTCACTGGTCTTAGACTTACCATCACATCCAATTCAAAGTTCCGAAACACTTACCTACCTCGCCCCACAAAAACCCCTGCAAATCTGAGTTGATTTCCCAAACCCAAAGCTGCCTTCTTCATTTGATCTAGCAACAAAACATCAAAATCAAACAAAATCCTTTGACCTAATATACCTAGCCTAAAATCAGCATCTATTTTCAGCCATCTCAAGCCCTAATTGCCATATTATAATTGAGATTGATAAGGAGAGAGCCCTATCTCGACTTGGTAGGGTTAGCTACAAGGTTAAGTGTGGTTTGGTGTTACCCTAGACCTGCCTTCTTTCAGCCTAAGGTAGATTTAGGCACTAACATAGTGGAAACTCCACTGGGGAACGTAGTTTTATGTTCCTCAGTAAAATGTAATCAAGTTCAGATCTGATTGTTGATGGTGAACAACGATCAGACACAGCAAGGTTGAAATCATTCACCTGGTGTCTCCAAATTAGTTTCAAGATCAGATCCAAGGACTCCACTGGAGGATGAACCGGACCAATAGAAACATGAAAGGATAATATGGAGAGATCAGGTATTCAAGTTGGAATTTCATCCAAGACATTATGTTCTTTGTTATAAATTATTTCTTCTCTTTTCCCGAGAATGTTAAGAAGGCTTTGCAAAGTATATTGTGTTTGAGAAAAGATCCAAGACCTGCATTTGATTCCTTCCCTGTGAAGGTTGTGAATACCAAAGATTTGCATGCCTTTGATCTTGATCAAGACCCTTTTTCTGAAGCTTTTGATGACTGTCTTCAAACTGATGAGCCTAAAGAGATGAAGACTGATTCTACACCTTCTGTACATATTCCTATACCTTGTAAAATTCCAGATAGATACAAGCATCTGATTTTACCTCCTATCTCCCATGCTTTCCCTAAAAATAATTACCTATATCTACTAAGATTTGATGGTCCCTGCAACAACATCTTTGCTGAGAGACATGTACTGAATCTTGAGTCTTTTCTTGACCTTTTTGAAATTGATGAAGAAGATGTCAGTATTAGGCTTTTTGCTCTTTCTTTGTAAGGTAAAGTCATGATTTGGTTCAAAACCCTGCTTGATGCAAAGCAGTTCGTCAAAGTTTTCCTCGACAGGTGGGTGGTCAGACATAACCCTTTCTTGATTATAGAAGAGTATAACCAGTTGAAAAGATAGCCAGGGTAGACAATACAATAGTTTTCTGCCATATTTAACCAAGTCTATTTTTCAATGCTGGTTAATATAAGACCTCCTCCTGGATCCGCTCTCTTGCACTACCCGGAAGCCTTTGATCCTGAAATGGAATTTTAGCTAAGGGAAAGGAACCTTACAACACTTGAAGAGATGTAAAATAGTGCAGTATATGTAGAGGCTAATTTGCTGATCAGAAGGGCCAAGTTGAAGGAAGAAGAGATGAAGAACATAGATCCAGAGGAATCGACATATTTAGAGGTAAAGCTCGACATTTTGGTAAGTGCAGTGGAAGAGATGATGCAAAATATCACCACAAGGAATGAGTATAATGTTCAAGTCCATGGCTTGTTGATTAAAGAAGAAAAAGTGGTTGATCCAAAACATCTTCTTTCTTATCCGAGTTGTCATAGACCTGATAATGATTATTTTATAGATCATCTTGGAGAAGAGAGATCTGTTGATATGACATGTATGCTTGATGATGTATTTTATACTGGTGATTTGCCTCATTTTGATTAGTATGATGATGATTATGTTCTCCAAGTAGAAGCTATTCTTGCAGACAAATCAACTGCTAGTTTGTGGAAGGAGGAAATTCACTTTCAACAGCTCGAGTATAGTGATCAGCCGATGCATATCAGCTATGGAGGTGAGGAGGAAAGTGCAGCAAATTTTGAAGTAAGTGAAGGATATTTGCCTTTTTGTTTTGCTTTGTTTCAAATCATCAGAGACAACTTTCATGCTATCAGAAATCAACCATCGATAAGTTTCGATCTTGACCATCTAGAGGGCAATGAAATCCTTGTTCAAGACTTTTCATATCCAAATTTGCAGCCTCCAAATTCCATTGATTTTCAGGTTGCAGATGAAGACTTGGAAGCTGGAACATATGATCAAATGATGCAAGATGATTCTGTACCATTTTGTTTCGAATCATTTCAGTTTTTGAAAGTAAATTTGCATAGTATATCTTCAATAAAAGATGAGCAGCCTGTAGAAAATCATGCAATCTCATTGGATCCAATAGAAAATGGGTTGCAACATTCTTTTCAAGTTTTTCATGATCCAATAGCTGATGTGTTGGATGATGTCAACAGTCGAAGTCTTTCTCCGTTAGCTAACTGTGAGCTTGAAAAAAGTATTGATACAAACTTGATTTGGCAGCCGATTTCTTTGCCATTATCAGCAGGAGTCTCATCACAAAGCTCAGATGAAAGTTTTTATTTATGGTATGAGGAGAAGCAAAGCAATCCATTGGATGAGCTAAGTCCCAGTGCACATGAATTTCAAGATCCTTATGTAGTGTTTTTGGAGCTGGATAAAGAATCCATAGTATTCAACAGATCTGTTTACAAGTTTTCATGGGAGTTTCCTTTCAATAGTTCTCTCTTGTTGTTCATAAGCAATCACTTATGGAGAATGCAAATAGTAGCCAGAATGCTTACTTGGTTGCATTGGTTATTTCACTTCACTTGATCAGGTGATGAATGGAATAGTTAGATTAGGCTTTATTGAATAAGCTCCATTTTGAGCATATTTTCTAGTTTATCAGTTGTGTTATAGTATTGAGCCAGTTTTAGAGTCAGTTTGTGTCGTCAAGTTGTCAGTTTTCAGTCATGCATTTCAACTTGAGTTTTTGACTCAACTGGGGAGGTAATGCCTTTGACAACTTCACTACATTTCATTGAAAAGTTTGCATTGCCACCATTCATTTAGCTTGGGGCCCGAAGTGAAGGCTATAAAGTTGAATGTCTGGTTTCTGTTTTTGCTTATTTAATGTTAGTTGTTTGAGTCTTCAGTGAGTCAGTTTACTTATGAGTCTTGAGTCAAGGTTTTTGTTTTGGTGTTCTGAAGCTATTGACTCCATATTGCCCAATGGATGAAGGCAATTATCTGGCACCTCCTAGGAGCTACCATCCCCATTGGAGCCAATGTTAGTGTCAGTATCTTCACACTTCCATCAGTGATCAAATTGTTCTTTTTGCATGCATACTAGGTGTCCCATCTGATCAGCTGCATTCCATTAGTTCATGGATCAATTGATGGTAGTGGTTTCATGTCCATTTCGCTCATGCCATTCACCTACGGATCTGTTCATACATTTTTTTTTTAGTCATTTACTGTCATCCAATTTCATTTCATTTATAAAAATCAGTTCTAGGGTTTAGTCTCACTAGGTGTTAGGGTTTGTTCTCATGGTCATCTTAATTGAATAAAAAAGTTCAGTAGGCACATGAGGAGGATAAATAAACTCATAAAATCATAAATTTTACTTCTGTTATGCTCAATAAATCTTTTTTACCTCAAAACTCTGTTTTGAGGTGAAAACAAGGTTTTTTCCATTATTGTAAAAATTTCATGTAATTTGAATGTTTCTATATGTAATATGTATTTAGTAGTTGCTCCTGGTGACCTGGTAACAAAGACAACTCCTGCCATGCAAGAAATCAATGTAAAAGTCCACCTGCAAAAAGGCAAAAGTCAGAAATAAAGTGAAACAATGCATTTGTGAAATAGCTAGCAAAGCATTAGAAAAGTGGGTTTGGTTAATGAAAAATTAAAAGCAAGGGGATATAAAATCCAATCCATGTGTTTGAGGCTTCACTGTTGCAAGTGAATGAGCTAAAGTCATAAAAATCGTGTTTTTGAAGAAAAAGGTGAAAACAGAGGAAAAATCCCAAAATTTTGTTGGCACTGCGCACCTACCCGACGCTGCACACTTGGCGTTGGTTTTCCACTGTAAATTAGTCTGGCGTTGCGCATACAAAGTGCACTGCGCACTTGAGAGGTAGCACTGTGCACCTATCCATTGAGCATCAAAACAACTCCAGTCACCTTACTTTGCTTCAAATTCCTTAATTGACCTCTCATCAAGTAAGTAGAGCTTCTCATCTTGTTTAATAAGGGGTTTTTTATCTGTTGTGGTGATTTTCATGTCTCAAAAAACTAAACCCTAGCTATCCTCCAAATTGTCTCATAGATTTGCAAAGGGTATTGTTTTCTGCTGTTTCTATTCCCTTAGATTATTTTCCTACACCCTATTCCCTTAAACTATTTTCCCTAAATCCCTTTTCCTTTCCCAAAATCATCAACACTCACTCCCCAAACCCCACTCCCATTTACCAAACCCTAACCCCATACCATATTCCCAAACCCTAATTTCTACATCCTATCCCTTCACTACATTCACTTCATTACCAAACCCTTCATTCCTCAATCATAATGCTAGTCATTTCCCTCATTCCCCAAAATAAGCCAACATTCACTTCCTATACACATTATTCACCCTCATATTTTAAACTCTCTTCATACTCATCAGATTTCACTTCAAATTCATAAGCATGAGACAGATTCAAACTATGAGAGGGAAGAGGAAACTCTCAGTGATTCTTCCTGAGAAGCTAATGTGCCAAGAAAACCACATAAATGAGAAAATATCATCTGGGAGGAGCCCACCACTCTCACAAAATTACTTGCTTGCCCTCTTGCTGTAACTTGCTTTAAACACCAGTCTTGTTATTAGTTTTGTAAAATGGTAGAGAGGGTGAAATATCATCATGGCCAGGTGAATCTTGTTGGTGTCTCTTTCACCTTGACACCTAAAACCATTGTAGCAGCAACAGGAATCCCTAATGTAGGTGAACAGTGGAATAAGGGGCAGCATGTGGGAAGAGAACATTATGAGCCTTACATTAAGGCTGGATATCACAGGCAGATCAACAAGGTTTTTCCTTTCAAATACTTGCAAAACATCTATGCTCCTCTCATGAAAGTCATCATCAAGTATTTCACTTGTGAAGGGAGGTTTTCCCACCTATATACATATCATGTCAAATTGTTGATGCATTTCACAAGAGAGGTGATGAACCTCCCATACTTTATATGCAGGAATATCGAGAAGATGGCTCTCTATGTGAAAAGGAAACCTTTTCCTCAGCAATTCAACAACATTTACCACTTCTCACTGATTAAAATTGTTGTCTTGGATCAGCTAAGCTTGCTGAACATACCATGGGATACCTTCATTGCACATGAGATTTTCAAAGGCCCTCAGGTGATTCCATCAATGCATCAAGAGGAAGGAGGGCCTTCAAGATAGCTAGATGTTCATGAGATTGAAACTACAGGCGTGCCAGTGTTTGTCACCTATGAGAGAGGCTCCAAGAGGCTTTTTGCTGCTGCCCGGTGAGTACTATCTCCATTAGAGGTGGAAGGGGTCTCATTTTCTTCACTGGACCAAAGGAAAATGTTATCTTCACCGAGGGTGAAAGGGGATTTTCCTTCTTCTCCAATTGAACAGGTACATGGAAGAGACAAAGAAAAGCAACATATGCATGAGGAGGGCCCTACTGAAGGGCAAGACAGGGATTTTGTCTTGGTTGAGGAGGATGGCACTGATTTGGGTTCTCAAAGCTCAAAACTAAAAGACATGATTATCAAAGAGAAGGAGGTTGAAATACAAGCCTTATCTCTTGATATTGAGAGGGCCAAATGGATTATCAATTTTCTTGAGCAAGAGAAAAATCAACTGGAAGACAAGCAAGCTATTATGGAGTTGGAAACAATTAGATAAAATAGGCAAGTGGCAAAGAGAAGAAAAATCAAAATGACATCTCTTGAGCAAGAAATTGAGGATGACCGGGAATCATGGTTAGAGAGGGAAAACATTCACCTGGAGAAATTGCTTGAGAAAGCCAACAAAGAGAAGAAAATGTTGTGCCATATGGCCTATCACTATCTAACCCAGAACAAAATTTGCAAAACAAGGGTGAAGAGGTTAAAGGCTAAGCTAAAAAGAGCTTCGAGGAGAAAAAATAGCAAGATAAAGCTCAAGATCTTGGTTGAAGCATCATTGGCTCAGTAAAGCACTTAATGAGGTTGCCTCACGCCAAATTTGAATAAATTTAGAGAATTTTTGGTCATTTTGCATTTTTGGAAATTTTTACACAGGAAATTCCAATATGTGCACAACGCCACTGGCGCTGCGCTTTTGTTGGGGGCATCCATTTGCAAAAAAGTTTATATTTTTGGAATCAACATGAAAAAATATGGAAGCTCAGAAATGGATGAGAATTTTGGACAAGTTCTAGGTCTCCAAAAGGGCAAAAAACACCCAAAAAGTGCCCTCTTTGCCACTTTTTTGCCACACGGGAAGCAACCTTGGGAGATTGCAATTTTTGAGGGGCAAATTGACTCCAAATCCAGAAATTCAAGTGGTTCTAGAAAATAGACTCACCAAGCTTTCTAATGAGCTATTATACACCTGATTTTGACTTCGGAAAGCCTTCCAAAAGTGACCTAGAAAAAGAACCGTGCTTAAGATCAATGGCGCTGCGCATAGGAGGAATTTTGCCAGTTTTGCCTGATTTTCCAGAATTTCGCCCAGTTTGACTATCACTTGAATTTTTATCTTCTCCTTGGTAAATTTGTAATGGTAAATCATGTAAGATGATGTAAATTTGATGAAAAATTACTTGAGGGGGTAGATACATCAGTTAGAGGTAGTTTGAGGTTGAATGAATCAGTTTCCATAATTTTAGATGCAAGCTATTCCATTGCCTATTTTCTAGTTCCTAGTTTAGATGTTGTTGAAATAGCTCCTTGACTCATGGATTAGACCCCTGATGGCTAGCATAGTTGGTTTGATGCCTATATCATGTACTTTCTTAGTCATTTGTAAAGGTTGGACTCTTGTGGATGCTTTGAGCTTTATTGTAAATCACTTTTGCAGTTTGGCAAGGAAATGAACCAGGGTTTTGCAGTATTTTGTGGGATTCTTGTCGTAATTTGTCTTGGCATTATTTCTTCCTTTGTTATTTAGTTTATATTATGTGTATATGTGCCAACATCTACTTCTTTATTCATAACTAAATGAATCAAGATAAATAGGTGGAATCCATTGATATTTAGTGCTCTGCCTTGAGGATACATTTAGTTTTTAATGTTTTCTGTTGTTTGAAGAGGACTCATGAACTTGCATGCCATCTCCAACTCCTCACTGGTCTTAGACTTACCATCACATCCAATTCAAAGTGCCAAAACACTTACCTACCTCGCCCCACAGAACCCCCTGCAAATCTGAGTTGATTTCCCAAACCCAAAGCTGCCTTCTTCATTTGATCCAGCAACCAAACATCAAAATCAAACAAAATCCTCTGACCTAATATACCTAGCCTAAAATCAACATCTATTTTCATTCATCTCAAGCCCTAATTGCCATATTCTAATTGAGATTGACAAGGAGAGAGCCCTCTCCCGACCTGGTAGGGCTAGCTACCAATTTAAGCGTGGTTTGATGTTACCCTAGACCTGCCTTCTTTCAACTTGAGGTAGATTTAGGCACTAACAATACCTATCAACTTTTTGGTGCTGACCCTGTCCGCCCACAAAGCATTGATGAGTTTTTTATGCCAATTCTTCTTGTTCACCTCCATAACCTTTTTGATGATATTAACCAAAGATTTGTTGGAAGATTCAGCTAGGTCGTTTCCCTGTGGATGATAAGCAGTAGAATGTCCTAGCATAATATGATATTTGGCGCAAAAATTCACCATTATTTTTTATTTAAAAACAACAACATTGTTTTTTATTATTTTCTATGGGCACCTAAATCTAGACAAGATATTAGACTCCAGAAATTGAATGATGACAGAATCAGTAGCTTGCCTGGTCGGATAGCTTCAATCCACTTTTTAAAGTAGTCGGTGCCTATTAAAATACATTTGTGTCTTGCTGAAGATGAAGGATGGATTTCACCAATGAAATCAAGACCCCACTGCTGGAAAGGAGCTGAAATCAAAATTGGTTGTAGTGGTAATGGCAGAAGTTTCTTCTTTCCTTGAAAAATTTGACATTCATGGCAACTCATGATTGTTTTGTATGTATTAGAAAAGAGGGTGGGCCAATAGAAACCAGCTCTTAAGATCTTGTTTGCTATATTTTTCCAAAAATGATGACCGCCACAATCTCCCTTATGAAAATCCTTCATTATATCTTTAGCTTCATTTTCTATTAAACAATTCAACAAAAACACCTTCAGGATCTTTCCAAAATAAAACACCATCCAAAATACAATATTTTGAAGCTTTGAGTTTCAGTGATCTAACTTTACCTTTGGGAAATTCCGGAGGAGGATTTAAGTGTTGCAAGACATAGACAATGTCAGAGTACCAAGGTGAAGACATGAACATATCAGACACTTGCAAGAAAGGGTCTTTTTCTTCTGATTCTTCTGACAGTGCAACCATCAAATTAATATCTAGTGCATGTAGATTTGATTCTGCCATAAGATTGGCTAACCCTTGACCTTTGATGAGTTTTGTAGGTTTGATATCCAAGTCATATTCTAGCATTTCTGCAATCCATTTTCCTTTTCTGCCTTTTGGATATGTTTGTACAAGAATTTCCTTTATGGCTGCAGTAGGGACATAAGCAATAATATGTGAATGTAGAATATAAACTCATAAATCTTTGAGGGATTTTACCAACGCCAATGCCTATTTCTCAATGATATTATATCTCAATGCTGCATCTCTTATAGTGTGACTGAAAAATGCTACAGGCTACTCATTTTTCTGATCTTTCTTCTGCATTAGGATTGCTGCTAATGTGTGCTCAGAAGCAAAAAAAAAATGATGAAATCTGAAGTATAATCCGGGCTAATCAAAATAGGAGCAGTAGATAATGAAAACTTTACCACATGAAATGATTTCTTAGCCTCCAAAGACCACTTTACCTCACTGTCCTTCTTCAACATATTTGTCATTTCTTTCAAGTGCTCAGCTAGATTAGGAACAAATCTCCTCAAAAAATTAATTTTCCCATTGAACGACTGAATCTCTTTCTTGTTCCTAGGGAAGTCTAATTGCTGAATAGCCTCCACTCTGGTAGGATCAATGCGGATGCCATATTTAGAGTTGATGTGTCCTAATAGCTTACATTCTTCCATGGCGAACAAGCTCTTCTTTGGGTTAAGTTAGATGCCAAAATTTTTGCATTTCTAAAAAACAATCCTTAAGTGATGCAAGTGATCTTCATCATATTTTGAAAATATTGTTAGATCATCAAGATAGATAACTAGAAATATATCTTTTTCATTTGCAAATGCTATGTCCATAGCCCGTTGAAAGGTATCTCTGGTATTCTTCAGCCTAAAAGGCATCTTGGCATACATGAATGTACCCCATGGTGTTTTGAAGGTTGTCTTGAGCTGATCATATTTGTGTACTAGAATTTGATTGTACCCAGAGTATCCATCAAGCAATGACATCCTAGAGGATCCAACCACCTTCTGAAGTACGTGGTCCATCTTAGGCAGGGGATAGTTGTCTTTCAGGGACACCTTATTGAGATTTATGAAATCAATACATAGATGAATTTCCCCAGTCTTTTTCCTCATAGGTACTAGATTAGACATCCATTCAGAAAACCGAATGGGAACAATTATTCCAGAATTATAAAGTCTATTTACCTCTTTTTCAATTGATGGTAGCAACTTGGGGTTGATTCTTCTCAATTTATGGCAAAATGGCTTTTGATCTGGCTTTATAGGAATGATGTGATGAATGATACTCTTATCATAAACTTTCAGACCAGAGTAATCCCAAGAAAATGCATCAGAAAATTCCTTCATTAAAGACATGTACTTACCCTTTGTTTTAGGAGATAGAGACTTTGATAGTTTGACCAATTTAGGATTTTCAACTGTGCCAATGTTGACATCTTCTACTCCCTTTTCTATAGGGACCATGGTGGGCTTCTTGGCAATATCATCCCTGTCAAATAACTCTTCCAAAGGCACGAAGCCTCTTGGAATGTTGATGTCCTTGAGCTGTACTACTTCAGTGTCAACTGAAAGAATGTGGGAATCATCAAAATTGTATGCGTCATCAATGTGAGAATTCTGAAATTATCCTTCCAACTGCAGAAAACTATTTATTTTCTTATCATCACCAAATGCTTGCCAAAACCTCATGTTATTTGGCACAGCTGGGTGATGCTTAAAATGGATGGAGTACTTATGATTAGAATGAAAAGAATCTTCGCCATACTGGCTGCAGCGGCAAGTGAATAAGCTATGACATTGTGAGTTCTAGGAACAAGAGATAATGTATATTTTGAAAAAGTTTTGAGAATATCAAGTACAACATTGCGATAAGAAATTATTCTTGGGTGTTTGGCTTGGTATTCCCCTTTGACTTGCTTGATCACTAACTCGGAGTCGCCATAAATAAAAATATTTTTTGCTCCCAACTTTTTCAGAATTTTGAGGCGAGCAATCAACGCCTCATATTCCACTTCATTATTTGAACATTCAAAAGCCAGCTTGTAAGAGCTCATTCTCACATTCATAGGGACTTTGTTTGGCTGATGTAATGGCCCAAGTATCCAAACACCAATTCCTACTCCTTCTCTTCCTGATGCACCATCAAATTCCATGGTCTAAAGACCATTTTATTCATCTGGAAAAAGAATTTTTGAAGACTGAATTTCTTGATTTTTTGGATTTTGAATGACTAGCACTTTCGGTTTTCTGCACTATCCTTTGAATCTCCTGAATAGGATTTGCAGGTTGTCTACATTCCTCACCAACCTCTTTACTTTCTACTATGATAGTTTCATGTATGCTGCCGATTAGGTTGGGAACTTCAGAAATTTCTACTAACTGACTTTCATCATCAACAGAATCCATATCACTAAACAGAATGAAGGAGTCAAGATTAGTATGAACAACATGTATAGGATGATTGATTGGATTTTCCTTACTGCTGATCATAAATTTCATCTTTTTTTCTCTATAAAGTTTCTAGAGCTAGCCAAAAACAGGGATAGTGGCGTATGAAAAGTCAAGCTGCAAAGTGCCCTTTAATTTTTCTCCCCAAGATCTTGAAAGCAACATGCCAAACCTAGGAGGAATATTAGCCACTACAACATCCATAAGTACATTTTTGGCTGGGATTTGGTCTAAGGACACTACCAAGTCTTTAATAAGACCAAGGCAATTCACTCTTCCAGAATCAAAAGAATAAATATCATGGTAAGGTTGGGTGATGCTCACTCCTAGTTCATCCATGATGGCTTTAGGCATCAAATTATGAGAGGTGCCAGAATCTAGCATAGCATTATGAAGGATAAAGTCATGAAGTTTAAGACTTCGATAAAAAGGAGGAATTTCACTATCTTTAGGAGCTCCTTCTAACGCTGGACCAAAAAGGATGGCTAGCTCATCATCAGCTACATTGACTGTATCAGACATCTGATCAACCCTAAGCATTTTTGCAATATGGAATTTGTATTTATCATTCCTTATCAATTCAGTGAGGGGAATGGCTATCTTTAATTTAGAAATTCCATTTTCCAGACTAAAAAGATTAGATTGATTTTCTACCTCTTTTGAAGCGATGTCCTTCCTTTCTGTTTGGCCTTTAGCTTGAGTTTCCTTCTTTTGGATTTCAATTTGCAATTCTTTGTCCTTCCTCACATTGCTAGTGGAGGCTTCATTGGTTCTATCCCGATTCTGTGTGACAATAGCTTTGTCTTTATTCTGGCTTGCAGGAGTGGTTTCTTTGCTTGATGCATCCTTTTGCAAATTTTGTCTTTTCTAAATTAGAGTAACAGGCACATTTCTATTTCTTAAATTGTACTACTTTTGAAGATGACTGAGGTCATTCTGATATCCTCTTTGGTACTCTTCAATCCTATCAGCCCATAGATCTTCACTTGCAAGCACAAATTGTTGGTCATATGGTATAAAAGAGTCTTCAAAAAACTGATCTTCTTATGTTAGGAAAGTAGGCAGTTCATCTTCTTGAAAGAAGCGATTTTCTTCTATAATTTCTTCTTCATCTTCTTCCTAACTTTCAGTGTAGTTTTGCTAAAATGGAGCTTTTACTTGACTTTGAGAATCTTGATTTCGCTACTCTTTTTGTTGATTTCTGAACTGTTGTTGCTGCTGTCTGCGAAAGTTAGGATTCCTCACTGATGGTTCAGCTTGTTGATCAGTTATGGATATTTTATCCATCATCCTTTCCATAGTTTTTATCAGACTGTCAAGATTTGCATCAGAAGATGATGTAAGTTCTTCTCTGAAAACAACTCTCTTTTCTGCCCTCTCTGGCTTTGATTTTGACTTCTTAATGAGAAAATTGGCTTCAACACTGATTGCATTCTGTTGCATCTCTTTAAGAGTAGTTGGGTCTCTTTCTCTGGGCTGGTAGGCCATCTTTGGATTGAAAGCATCAAGATAATGAAGAAGAGCCAAACCAGGAGAAGGTTTCATATCATCAGGTATAGAATTGTACACTGTATTAAATCTTGATGTGAATTCTTGAACTGTTTCATTGGGGTTCCTTTTCATTGAATTATATTCATCCAATATCTGTAATGAATTTTTCTTCTCTTGCCAACGAGCTAGAAATAATTCAATCAGTCTTTGAGAAATGTTAATGGAATTTGCAGCCAAACTTCGAAACCATTTCTTAACATCCCCTGAGAAACTCTGAGCAATAATCCTCATTTTGGCATTCTCCACATCAATTTCTTCTAAATCAATGAAGTCTATTAACTTGTCAACATGCTACTGAGCTGTAATTTCTGCACTTCCATCAAACAAAGGAAGTCTTTGACCATTGTTCTGAGGCAAAGCAGTAAGTTGAGCAGGCAGTAAGAGAGGCGCAAATCTTACCATGACTATTGGAGAAAGTGAAGGTGTTACAATGGATTGTGTAAGTATAGGTGATGATGAGGATGATGGAACTACTAAAATGGGTTGTAGAGACAAGGATGGGACAAACGGGGGAGGCAGGAAAGATGATGAAATTGAAGCTTTAGGAGATGTGGTAGATGAGCTTGGAGGTGAAAAATAGGATGAAGTTGTGGCTAAGTATTCAAGTTGGTATTGAACAAAAGATTTTTCGGTTGTGATCTGGAGTTTGTCAGCAAGGCTTTGAAGCTTATCAAAGTTTAACCACAGTTCATGATTAGTCTTAGGAGACAAAGATTATGAAGAAAGAGAGTGAGTTTCAACTTTTAAAGGTTCTAGTGTTATATCAAAGATGCAGGAGTCAGAATTAGACCTTGTAAGTGATAATTCTATCTGCTCTTCGAATGGAATTTGCTCAAAGGAGAATAGGTTTTTAGGTAGAGAAGTTGTTCTTTTGATTTTTCGAACTACACTTTTAGTGATAGGTAGTCTAAGTTTTCTGAGCAGTCTTTTAGGGTTTTCAACAATGAAGGGTGGATTTGGGTTAGGATTTGACCTGGTATGCCTTTTGGAAGCTAGAATGTATACACCCTAAACTGATGGGATTTATGAATTCAGCCTATCTTCGGATACTGGAAACTGAGAGGTACAGAACCAGTTTCTTGAAAGCTCTTAGATTTTTCTGAGGAATAATTTAACAATCATTTCCTTGGCAGTGGCACCAAAAATGTTAGTTGTTATAATCTCCTAGGCTAAAAAGGAAATCGACAAGGGTAACCTCAAACCACTTTAGCTCAGCAGCTAGCCCTACTGAGCACGAGAGGGATCTCTCTAAGTCTCTTATGAGTGATATGATTTCAAAGAAAATTAATTTTAGGCTAGATATGTGTATTTTTTTGTTTGTTTGTGAAAATTTGGATTTTTAAGGATTTGCTGAACTTAGGGTTTGGAGCCACAAGTAGGTCTAGGCTATGGGAATACAGGAGAAAACATAAGAAGGAGCTAGATGTCAGAAGCCATGGTGTAATTTGAGTATTTTTCAGTGTAGTATAGAGGATATAGTGTGGAAGAAACTAATGAGCATAAATAAACATGATTTCATTATCTTAGGAAGACAAAACACATAACCATGAAAACCAGATAACAGAGCTTGAAAAACAAGAATTTTGAGTATTTTATCACAAGAAATTCATAGAAAGAAGAGATATAATGTAGATAAATATGTTTGGACCATGAAAAAACAAAAATAATGAAGCACAAGCACCATGAACTCACTGGGCTAGAGTTCCTTGAAAATAGCTGCAACCTGTATCTGTATTAGCTGAAAGATGATTACAATTCAAGCCTCCTTCACAAATAGTTCAACCCTCTTCTCTTGAAGTGAAATAATACTTATAGACTCTCCCAGACCACTTTCCCACCTTCAGGAATCAAATTCCTTGGTGGAGGAACTGACTCCAAGGTTCTCTCAACCAACAGGTGAGAGTGAGAAGGTGCAACTCAAACACCTCATGAAGAGTTTGTTTAGGAGTTTGCTTCTTTTATAAGGCCTAATAAAAAAATAAAAAAAAACCTATGATATACATTTATTCATGCCTACATCACCTAGCCTCGTAACTTGTGCCATTACATAGAGAATATTGACTTTGACCAAGTCAGACTACAAACTAGAAATTTTACATAGTGAAAATTTTCAAATAAAGACACATAAAGTGCAAAAGTGTAGCGCCAACTTTGAGCTAATTTTCAAGTGCCTTCTAGGGTACAAAATAAAAATCTGAAAGAAAGGTCAACTAGCCCTTCAAGTTGAGTTTGTATAACAGTTTGAATTTATCAATTTGGAGCATGGGAAGACCTTTAAAAATCCATTCTCCCAAGGTCACTCCAGAAGCACAACGCCTTTCAAAAAATGGTCTAGAATGCTATTTTCTACCACTTTTTTGCACTTTTCTCCAAAACTAAGCCACCTCTACAAAATCTAGGCAAATGGATTTTTAGAGGATGCCAAGAACTTTCCAAAGATGTAGACCTTTCCTCAAATGGATGCTTGAGGAAAAAGCATTCTGGAAAGGCCAAATTTCTGAATTTAGACCAAAATTTGCCAAAAACCTCAAAATGCTCAAAATTAGCTCAAAATTGGAGGGAAGGTGTAAAAATGAGTTCGTTATAGCTTCATGGATACTTCAGCAAGAATCTCCAAATTTCTCTTATCCTTTTGATCTTTTTTGGTCTCCTTGAGCTTGTTTTTAAGTTCTTTCACTTTGACATTGTCGATCATGTTTTGAGCTTGATAATGATGCACCATGTGTCTAAGCATTTGATTATCTCTGTTTACCTTCTCCAAGAGCTTCTCTAAGTGTTCATTTACCTTGTTGAGCCAATATTCTTTATCTTGATGTACCTCTAGGGCAATTCTTTCTTCTAGATCAAGGTCTCCATTAAGTAATATTTGTTTATGTTCCTCTTGCAAAGCTTCCTTGAGACCTATGGTTCTTAGTATTTTCCTTTTCCCTTTCACCTTTGATGCTTCAGGCTCGCTTGATGTCACGACCTCCTTACATTTGCCAATTTTATGCATTACCTTAGTTTTTTCCTTTTCTAGGATCACCTCTTTTGCTTTGAGTTGACTATTTTCTTGTCCAAGGAATGATATAATGTACTTTGTCCTTTCCATATTTATTGCCAGCTCCTTGATTTGGTAGTCCTTGTCCCTGATAGTCTGCCTCATAATTGAAGTCTCATCTTCCTCTTCTAAATCAATAATCTCTAATTCATGCTTAACTGTCTTCTTATCCTTTGTTGCTGATTCCTACTTTGTCGATGAAGAAGGCTTGGCCCCTTTTTCTTTGTGAGAAGAAAACACAAGCCTGTGCCATTTCTTATACACTTTAGTGACCTCCAACCTAGGTAGCTGAATCTTCTCTGCTTTTTTGCTAGATGACCCCATCTCTGTTTGTTGTTTTGGTGCACTAGGGGACTAAGATGCCGCATTTTCCTCATGCCATTTTAAAGCTGTTTCTAAAAAAGCTTCCCAAGCCATACCCCTCTTTGCCAACTGATGAAGGACAATGGTTTTGATGAGATTGTGATGAAACAATCTTGGAGAGTGCTCTTTGTCCTTCAACTGTATATTCTCAGACATTTTTGAAGTACTCCTGAACAGGTAATTGCCCATGTTGAGTGGCTTTTGAGATGTGAATTTCATCAAGAGGCAAATATGATAGGCATACAACCTTGAGAATCTACCTTCACAGGTAAAGAACCTCATGATGGTCTTCATTAAAGGGGCATAATTCTCAAGCAAATATGTGAAAGGCATGAGGTGAGTATGTGTATCTCTGTATGGAGTCTTTAAGAAGGGCTTGTAGTTTTCAAGATCTAGACTCATTCCCTTGAACCAATATTTGCCATTGTCTAGTAAAATAGTTGCTAGTGATATGGAGGCCATTGAGAAGCTAAACTCAATACCAACAATGACAACAATCTCCCCTTTCAAATGTGTAGCTATCCAATCTATCAACTGCTCATAAAACCCTGCTTCACTTACTCTTTTACAAAATTCCAAACAATGAACATCCTCAAAGTATTGCTTGATGAAAGGATAGGAGTTGATTTGGTTGCAATCTGATGGTTCATATATGAGAATCCTCCCTCCTTTGTGTTGTCTCTTTCTTTCTGGTGAAGATTCAACCTCCATGATGACACAAAGTCCTAGCAGCAGGAAGTGAAAATAGATGTGAGGTGGGAATGAAAATGAAGTGATATGTGAGATACTTTGACAAAATGATGGGAAGGGTTTTATGAAAGATGAGATGACTTTGAAAAACATATGGAAATGAGTGAGGAAAATAGTGGACAAATGTGGCTTCTTATAAGTGAGACCAAGAAGGTTTATAATGATATTTTCCCAAAATAACTCTAGGAATGAGCTAGGGTTTTGTTCTTTTAGTGTTTAAACTTTGTTTGGAGGTGGATGAATTGGTGAAAATGACTCATTAGAAATGTGTGAAGGTGTAGAAAATCATTTTACATGTTTCGAAGATGAAAATTTATGATGACCATTTCTACCCTAGCATTTCCCATAGAAATTTTGCTACAAACCCTAGCTTGAAGATTTATTGACATGGAATGAGAATGGGAAAGCAAATATAGAGGGAAATGATGTACTTACTTATTCCTCAGCCTTAGAAATCAATTTGACCAAGCTTGAAAGCAAAAATTTTGAATTTTGGGAAAATTTGGGTGAGTTTTGGGTACTTTGTCCTCCGTTCAATGCAGTTCTCCTACACACAGCGCCAAAGCGTAGTGCATTTCACCTACGTGCAATGCCTACCTTCCAAGCGCAGCGCAATGTATTTACATGTAGCACCTCCAATTTTTGGCCATTTTCTTCTAGGAAAAGAGGTTTTTTGCTTTTTTGGGTGAGTGAGCTCGGTGATGAGGAGTCAATGAGACATGAATGAAAAGGTTTTGAGTCTTTTTGAGTTTATATAGGGATAATTTCTTCACTTTTTCAAAAAAATAAAAAAAACTAATCCTCCTTTGTGAACTAATTTCACTTTTTGAAGGCAAATTTTACCATTACCATTGCAAATGTGTTTTTTTGCATCTCTTGAGTGTTGGAGCTTCCTTCTTCTGAAACTTTTGATGTCATGAAAATATGAAAAATGTGTGAATAAATCATGATCAATTCATCAACACTTGCTTCATCATGTTTGACTTATTTCTGGTTTTTTTTTTATTATGGAAATGGTGGACCTTGGGGACCCTTGTGACCTAACAGATGACCTAAGACCTAATGGAATGATGATGATGACTTGACCCATTTTCATGATGTATGATAAGCAACCAGCATGAGTGAAATTTCAAACAATGACTCCATCTTTGGACTGACCATACAATGACCAAATTTTCATATGTAAACCTAGTAACAGAAAAATTTGATGATGAAAGCCTGAGAAAGAACATGGTAAAAGCATTTTTTGATCCAAGTGACAGGCTAACAAGACTGACACTAACAGAAGGACTTGGTCGGAGGAGCAGATTTAGCCTTCACCATGATTGTGTAGATCTTGAAGGGCTTAGATTCTTTAGTTGCCAACGCTAAGGGAGCTATGAAGATTGTGATTTGAGGAGCTGGTGGGACGCTATTTCTGTCGGTGTAGAACAGTGTCAAAGGAGACGGAACCAAGGTAGAGGGAATCACTACCTTGATAGATTTCTATCCAAGGAATTCAAATTTGAGTTGCAGTTGCAAAGAAGGATTGGAGAGGAGCAGTTCGATAGTTGGCCAGAGGATTTCTGGGAGGGAAATCAAGACTCATAGGGAGTCATGAAGAGGATCAGAGATGGAAGTGAATGGACTAAGGGATTAAGATAGATTAGACGGGGCTTCCAATTTTGTCATTTGGAAGGCCAGGATCCTAGAAGTCCTGGATAGGCATTGCATCAAGGAGTATGCCTTGAAAGTAGTGGCTATCCCAGTTGACCTAGCTGAGAATGAGAATTATGATGAGGCCCAGGTGAGGGCGAAGTGCATGATCCTAGATGGGGTAAAAGATCATGTCATATCACATATTGCTGAGAAGAACACAACAAAGGAGATGTGGGACACCCTGAACACCTTATACTAGGGCCATTCTGTGCAACGAAATATTATATTGGAGAATGAGCTGAGGTCATATCAAATGCAGAAGGGAGACGAGATAGATCCCTTCCTCCTTAGGTTGCAAGAAATTCGGGACCAACTTTCTTCTGTGGGGTCTACATCGGACCTTGAGTTTATGGTTAGTACTATTTTGAATGCTATCTCTGAGGACTGCGAAACATTTTTCCAAAGCATTTTGGGTGGAGTGACTCTCCCCAGTTGGGAGGAGATGTGGGAAAATCTTATATAGGAAGAGATCAGGAGGATGACCAAGGTGGGGAGTAGTGGTAAGGGAGTTCAAGTCAAGAAAAGAGGAGGAGGAGGATGTCACTATAGCATTTGCGAGACAACAAGGGAAGAGGAAGAAAAAGGACATCTCCAAGGTCAAGTGCTTCAACTTGTAGAAATTATGCAAATTCTCTACAAATCTCGCTCCTCTGAGACCATGTAGAAATTATGCAAATTCTCTACAAATCTCGCTCCTCTGAGACCATGCAGAAATTATACAAATTCTCTCTACAAATCTTGCTCTGAGACCTATGTAGAAAATCTGTCTATAGATTGACCCGATAATGCAATATAACCAAAGCAAAATACTATAACCTACTTCTAATATAAATTTGCGGAAGCTTAAAGATCGAGAAAGATTGAGCTAAACACATATAACCAAAAGAAGAAGAATCAATGCAAAATACGCATGAAAATACTTTGGGGAAAGCCTCAGCTAAAAACTCCACTATCTTTTTTTTTTTTTTTTTTTTTTTTTTTTTTTTTTTTTTTTTTTTTTTTTTTTTTTTTTCCACAGGAAAAAAGCGGTAACCTTTTATTTAAAAAATGAAAAGCTACACAAAGCATATGCATTGAAGAATTTCCATAAGTTTCCCATTGGGCTTGAGTGCTTTCGCACACAATGCAACGTAGCGAGGCTACCGTGCATTTAGAAAGAATGAAAGAAAAGAAAAAAGAAAAGAGGAAAGGACAGAAAAACTGGTTCCTGGTAGTGAGTAGAGGACTCACACCTCATGTTTTTCTCCCCTTCTTCTTTTCGACCTTGAACCACTCTCCTTGAGTGGGCTCGATCGAAGCCAGGACTAACTGTGTTTTTGCTTTTTGTGGAGCTGTATCCTTTTCTGAGTCTGAAGTATCTGAGGGGTGATGCCGTTTGATCCCTCCCGTACTCAAATCCTCGCTTGTCTTCTCTACCTGATTTGAATGGAACTGTGAAACCTTGTTGGCTGATATGTTTTCCTTTTGGTTCTCCTTTCCTTGGGAAGGCTCAGAATTCTCTGTGGGGGTAACTTCCTCCTCTGCTTCTGATTCGTCGTCCTCTGAGTCAGGAGGGGGAAATTGCCATCCTTTCCTTTGCTTCCCTTTCTGCTTCTTTTTACTGTTTGTTTTCTCAGCTTCTGGGCATGTACTTTGCAAGTGTCTTGTCAACCTACATTTCCTGCATCTGAAGGTATTATTTTCGTAGTCTAGTCTTGCATCAAGTTTTGTTGTTTGTATACCAGCCTTATACTTTTCGGCAGTCCTTTACTTAGATCTACTTCCACGAAAATTCGTGCAAAGGTGTAAATCCTCTCATCAATCCTTTCCATATATGTTTTGATATATTTCCCTATGTTGTTCCCAATTCCTTTCAAAACTTGTTCACTCCAAAAGTGAAGGGGAAGGTTATATAGGTAGACCCACACCAACATTTTGGAGACAGTCATTTTGTTTGGGTCAAAATCTGGAAACCATGGGGTCATAAAAGACCTGATGTTCCCCAAAACCAAGGCCCAACACTGATGATTGTATCTCTGACTTCCGTGGATGCGAATTTAACAATGAAAAACCCCTTGGAGCATAAATGTATATAATATTCCATGGTCTAATTGGTGAAGATCCAGTGAAATAGATCCATTGGCTTTGGCCAAAAATTGTTAAATCGGCAGATTAGGGCCTGTGTTTCATATGACTTAACGAAATCTTCAAGTCCTGTAGAATCAAAGTTGAGGGTTGGGGTTTGCCCTAGCTGATCTACTATGTATGGCCTAGGTGTATAAGCACCTTGATCTGGAGGAGACCCTTGATCTCTGTTACCCTGTAATATGTTTTTGTAAGAGGAGCCTCTCTTGGGTTGATGCTGAGATGCTGTCTTTTTCCCCTTGTCTCCTCCTGAGGAGCTTAGATGTCCTTGGGGCAGAGCCCCTCCTCTCAGCCTAAGGTTTAAAGCAATGGTTGTTTCTGGGCTAATATCATAGTTTTTCAGGGTTCTGCTATCCTGAAGGGACCAGCTACCACTGACCAAATGTTGGATCTGAACAGGGTATCCCATCAATGCCCATATTTGCTGTTTCAATTGCATAATGGTTCTTTCTGAATGTACCCACACTAGACTGGTTTTCCCCATAGGGGGTTTAATAAAAATCTGAAAACAAGTTGATGTTACCTGTTGCCTGGGTTTTGGCTGTTCTAGCTGCCCATGGCATTGCGCTGCCGCGGTGCTGAGAAGATCAGAAACCCTAGCCATGTTGTTCTCCCAAGCCGTAGAGCTACATGTTGGATCAACCTTATTCAGGCCCCGATTTACTGGATTGTAAGCCAGATCTGGCGGATCAATAGCAGATTTAGGGTTATCTGCCAGCGTCAGAGTCTCACTCCTGTCTATGAAATCCACGCCCACAGATTCCAAGATCTGGGTCATTTCTTCAGGCATATCTGGCTGGTTCAAGAGAGGAAGCTGCTTCAGATTTGTGCCCATTTGAGGTTGGTGCCTGACGGTTGCATGCCCACAGATCTAGGTTTTTTTAAGGCTTTTTGTTCTTCTGAGCGTCTGATCTGCATGGTCGATGATTTGTGTAGCTATTCGGCAATTGAAGGGGCCAAACTCCACAACAAAGAGCATATTCCTTAGCCTTTGCATCTACGTCGCGATCCATTTCAGAAAGACAAAGAGCTCGATGGACCAAAGGTTCATGTTGATGATTCGGTCTTCCAGTACCCAGTGGTCATAAACCGCCTTTAGCGCCATTACGTCCTTCTGGTCCTCCGCGATCTCCCGTCCGCCTGTCAAAACCCTGACGGGCTTCTCCAGATCTTCAATGGCCCTCCGCAATCTCCCGTCGTAGCTGAGACAGATATGCTTGCCGCAGTAGAGCCAGATGACCTCCTTCAACCCAGATTCAAACGTCATTGAGCGACCGTTGTTCCAAAAACTCCATTATCTTATTATCATACAAGGTGGAAATACATAGGAATTATACAAATCCTTAGCTCTCACAACCCACCAGCTCTCAGTACAATCCTCATAGATGGTCACAGGCAATCCTAGCTTCTCACAAGCCTTCCTCTCTGCCCTCCAAGCTCCTATTTCCTTGTGTTGTTCCTCTAGGATGATTCACCTTCAACCAAGTGGAACACTGCTCTTACATACTGTAAAACTACGCAATCCTCAAGGCAATGTGTCTTGACTACATGCATGAGTTTCCTTTATAAGTAAACACATGCAACTGATAGTACACTGTCCTTGACATTTAGCTCAACTGGGTCTTTCTCAGAATAGACATGCATGAGTTACTGTTGAGGGAATCTTCAGTTATCTGGAGTACACTAGTTGAGTGCATGCATGCATCAGCTGACTGATAACTCACAATTAGTTCCTCAAATAGTTTGGAACTAATTTAACTAGACTTAACTCAGTAAATAAGTTAACTAATTACACTCATATAAACTCATTCTTTTTCCTTAATTAAAGATAATCTCCTTAATTTTAGTATATCTGTTGATGACTTGATAAGCTTCTAACTTGAATTTCTCAACTAATTAATCATATGAATTTATTTAATGATTACAAGCAATTGGTGAGATAAATTCGACTTTAATTCAAGGACAAATTAAATTGGAATTTTTGGATTCTATTTTTATCATTTCTTGTTGCTATTTTCAACACTCCCTCTTAACAAGAAAGGAATTCAACTCGATCCTAATCATGAACCTTTGGAATGTTATGCATGCAACACTTCTCTCTAGTTTTTTTGCTCCAGTAACTCAAGGGAAAAAAAAAAAAAAAAGTCCAACCTGAATCAGTATGATGCATCTATCATCAAAGTCTCTGACTACTATTGCCTCTATCAATTGAAAACTTTGCACTTATGCTGACTCATCTTATCTACACTATTGTCAATCCTTCTATGCGCTCTTCAGTATCTGACTACTCTAGCCTTTGTCACTTTGATCTTTGACTGCATCAATCCCATTGATTCCTCCCACTACTATGTACTTTGGGCTCCCGTAGCAAGGCACGATCCATGAGATAAAACCTCTCAATGGACCCTACCTGTTGAAATTTGGTACCGGAGGACAGGTGGTTCCCTTAGGCTTTGATCTTTGGCCTAGGGAAAAGTGTCCAAAAGATTTTAATTTTTCTCCTAAGGTGACTTTATAATTTTTATAAAGTTAAAATCTAATTTAAAAGTGACTTTAAAGTGATAAAGTTACTAAGTCTAATTTTAAAGTGACTTTTATAAAGTCAATGTAAAATTAGAAAGGAAAAGTGACTTTGGAAATAAATGACTAAGTGGGTCTTTATTAAAGTGGGTGAATTAAAAAATAGCAAGTGAGATTTAAAAGTGCATTTAATCTCAGCCATTGATCTAAATCTATTTCAGCCATTGGATTTAGAGATCACCCAAAAGTCACTTTGGATCACCCAAAAGTCACTTGGAGTTATATTAAAGGAGGAAAAGGAGGAAAAGATCATTCATTCTTTCATGAGCAGATTGGGAGAAGGAGAGCAAGAGAGCAAGGGAGATTTCTGGACAAGAAGGAGCAAGAGGCAGCAGTTTGGCACACATAC